>JABUQX010003479.1:10000-55000 GCA_015478945.1 Trachelipus rathkii | reverse complement strand
AATAGTAGTACAGAGGGGTGTCACCCCTGAATTTATAAAAATCACAGGATATACTAAAAAAAAAAAAATGGTAATAGTAGCGCAGAGGGGTGTAACCCCCGATTTTTATGAAAATCACAGGATATAATCTTTAAAAAAAATGAAAAATAATGAAAATAAAAATCAGAGGTCTCTTTAGGAAGAAAAGTTACAGCCTTTCAAAGTTGTTAAAAACTCCCATAGACTTTTATTTGATCCATTGAGGTAGTCTCATTTCAGGCCCTCTAGTTCAGGTTATGATGAGTTTTGTTAGGTATACACAGAGAAAATCTATGGTATGTATACCTAACAAATCTTACCTGAAACTAGAGGCCCTAAATAGCACAAGGCCTACTAATTTTTTTTATAAGAAAGCCTATGGAAAATTTAAACTTTGAGAGAGGCTGTAACTTTTTTTCTAAGACTTAAATCATTTTTGTTTTTTTTTTAAGCTTCATTATTATTTTTTTTAGAGTATTTATATCTGATTTAAATTTTTTTTTAATAGAAAATCTTATGGAAAAATTCAATACTAGGCTGTTTTTTTTTTTTTTTTTTTCCTAAAGACACTGCCGATTTTTGTTTTCACTATTCATTATTTTTTTTTAGAGTATATCCTGCGGATTTTTATAAAAACAGGGGTGACACCCCATTGCATTCTATTTACAAAAAAAATAATTGAAAATGGGATGCTCTCTTTAGAAAAAAGTTACAGCCCTCAAAGTGTTAAAAATCCCATAGGATTTTCTTATAATTTTTTTTTTTTTAAATCACAGGATTATACCTAAAAAAAATAATAATGAAACTTAAAAAAATCAAAATGATTTAAGTCTTTAGGAAAAAAAGTTACAGCTCTCAATTTAAAATTTTCTCATAGGCTTTATAAAAAATTAATGGCCTCATGCTCATTTTATAGGGCCATCCTAAAGTTCAGGTTTATGATAGAATTTGTTAATTTCTACATAATTTTCTCTGTGGATACCTAACAAAAACCTATCAAACCGATCTAGAGGGCCTTGAAATGAGACCGAACCTGGATAGATCAAAATGAAAAGTCCGTATGGTATGTTAACAAAAATTTCACACAGAACTTTTCCTAAAGAGATCACCATTTCATTTCAATATTCTTCAAAATAACGTATTTACGGTAAATAAAATCTATGATTTTTATAAAAATCGTTGGGTGACACCATCTGCATTTACATTAGCGTCGGGCGGGTGACTCTGACCACTTTTAGGTATTAACTTCATCTCCCGACTTTCCCCTAATGCACTTTTGGAATTTTTTGTCTTCTTGAAATCCAAGCCCTATAGTAGGTCATAACCACACAAAAAAATAATAATGTAATTCTAATAATAATAGTTTTATTAAAGTTTAAATAAACTCATTCAGACTCACCTTGGGGGTGAATCGGGACCACCATTGAAGGGTGAATCGGGCCATTTGTTTAAATTCCTCTTTTATATATATATAAATTAAATTATATTTACTTTTGCTTGATATAATAAGTATTTATCATTTAAAATCAGTAATAAAATAATATAAATGTCAATAATAAACATTTAAAATAAGAATAAAAATGTGGTGGCCCAATTCACCCCGTCATCAATTTTTGTACTTTTGGAATTCAATATAAAATTTCATATTCTTATTTTAATTTTTATTTAATAAAAGTAACTGTTTATTATATTAAAATTAGCTATATTAATAAAAATGTCACTAATAATACATAAAAGAATAACAATGTGGTTCGATTCACCCATCATCAATTTTATGGCGGGTGAATCGACCAAATTCTGGTATACCTCTAACTGTTTGGAACAAAAATTTACTTTTGCAGTTTTAGAAGTAACTGCTCCAGAGTATTATACTGAAAATAATTGAAAATTCAATTTTACAATTTTTCATTTTTATAACTAAGTTAAAAAAAAAGGTCATTTCTAATAGCCTTCTATTTAGGGACATTTTATACCCTAATTTAATAATATTTGGTTTTTTAAAAATATAAAAACTCATAGAGAATTAAAGATAATCTAAATAAAACTTGTAGTACTAAGGCGTGGCTATTAAATGAGCAAAAAAAAATTATTATTTTTATTTTATTTTTTTATTTAGAGTGGACCGAATCACCCCTCTAAAAAAGGTGGGCCCGGTCACCCCGCCCGACCCTACAAAATAAATAAATAAACAAATTAAAGAATTAATGGTAATATTTTAGTCTGAACAGTCTCTCATTATTTTTATTCTATCAAACACTAGGAACATAAAGTGTACATAAATGAATAGAAAATAGTCAAATGAAGTGTTTAAGACCATTTTCGTACAATAAATAAAAATTATAATAAAAAAAATATTATTGATAAAAACATTTTCCAATTTCAGAAATAGGTAATTATGGATTTTAGGTTCAATCTGAATCATGTAAATACTGTATTAAAGCTATAGACTGTATTATTAGAACATTAGAAAAATAGAGATGGTATGAAACCACATAGGCCTATCCAGACTATCCCAGTCAACCCACTGACAAAACATGCTTATTCAAATCCACAAAGCACACTATGGCTTGTCAAATTACTGTAACTAAAATCCCACCAATTTGGCTTAGTCAAAATATAACTTAATGATACCCAAACCATCCACCTACCTTAATAACCTAGTTAGGTAATACTTTGGAAAGGAAATAGGTAATCCTATCAGATGGTCTTACAATTTTTGGGAATTTGTATAAGTTTTAAAGGAGTCTCAGTTAATTTATTGGTTCGCCAAAGTTAACAAAATTCTCTGGAAAAACATACTTTGTCATACTTGACTTCACACACACACTTTCCCCTACATCGGATCAAATTTTGGCCAAAACAGAGAGACCCACAAAATAGTATACAGGCAATACCTCTGTCCCTTTAAAAACTATGCATCACCAGCTGGGGACCAGCAATCACAGTCCAATATACAAAAACTAGAAGTGGTACAAAATAAAGCTCTTAGAATAATATCAGGCTGCCTTCCCTCTATACCCATCCATTACTTACTAACCAAAACAAAAATTCTTTCCCCATAAGTGCCAGTCTTGACATGATGGACTGCCATTTAAATAGCAAGTTGCTATCAATAGACCACCCTCTTCATTAAACATTACAACAACCCCCTACACCGAGAAGGAAAAAGACGAAGCAAGGAATATAAATACAAATTTCATCACGCTCCCTCTTCCCACTGTCAAAGGTGTCCTTCCCTGATATACAGTAAGTGAAGACACAAAACATCTCTTGCTATGCTGCTCGTACCTGGTGGACATTGGAAAATATTTGATCAATCTTTCTGACGGATCTCTGGGTCCAGCCTGCTGTGGTTGGCACAATATCTCGAGATCGCCCATTTCTGTAGGAGGGGAGCAGGAGGCTACAAAGTAATAAGATATAACATATAACATATAATATATATATATATATTATATAATATATATATATATATATATAATATATATATAATTACTATTTATTATATAATATTAATATAATATATATATATATATATAATATATATATATATATATTTTGTATATTCAGGAAGAATGTATTTTAACTTATTATAAATGAAAAAACAAATATGGACACTTCATTACTCGACCTAAACGGATAAGGGTGAAACCCTTTCAAATTCTGGGATAATGAAAAAGATAAAGTAAATATTCACGGACAAATAATCGACACTACTGTTGCGGTCATTTGCATCATTCTCTAAAAGCGAAAATTCTTTATTATAATAAAAAGAAGGAAAGTAAATAATACCAATATAAGTTGTGTTAAAGAAAAATGGGAAACAAAATGAAAGCGTGCCTTCAAAACTTTTTCAACGAAAATTAAAGAAAAACTACAATATAAGCTGTTAAGAAAAATGGGAAGCAAAAAGAAAGCGTGCACTTCAAAAACTTCTCAAGCGATAAAAGAAAAACCTCTGCCTAAGAAGAAATCTGTCCAAAATTATTAAAACGGTATGTTAAATATGATTTATATATACTCTTTGTTCTCTATTCATTATATATTAAGGTTTATTTTATTTTTTTTTATTGTTTTTTTTTTACATAAAGGACTGGAGTAGAACCATAATATGCCCCACCCAATATTAAGAAGGGGGCTATTGAGTGATTGCACAACTATAGAGGAAATTCTTTGCTTACGCAATGCAAGTAAGGTATATGAGAGGATATTGGAAAAACGACTGAGAGAGATAGTGGAGAATAAACTAAATGAAGCACAACATGGATTTAGCCTAAGAAGAGGAACGACTGATTTGATTTTCAGTTTGAGATGATAATGAGAAAAACGAAACCCCCAAAACTAGTTTTTATCTATTCTTTTTATCAATTGGAGAAAGCTTTTGACACAGTGCCAAGAGAAAAGCTGTGGGAAACGATATGTGACATACTACAGAATAGACAGAATGTTAATTAGGGTAATAAAGGAATGACATCGGGAATGAGTGCTGTTAGAACGTCAAATTGTTGGATAGTGTTTGAGGTGGAGATGAGAGTTAGACAAGGCAGTGTGCTCTCACCATTATTTTTATCATTAGCTGTATGATAAATGCATAAGAGGATGGCGCTGTGGCGGAGAAAGGAGGGATGGCTTGTATATGCGATATAAAGGGATGGTCGGAGAATAAGAGACATTACAAAGGGTGTATGACAAGGTTTTGAAGTGCTACGGGATGAGGAGATTAGGGATGAACAAAGAGAAGAGAGGTGATGAAGATTTCGAGCGAGGAGGTAGACTGGGTCGTTGTTGCCAAGACACAGAAAAGCTTCAGTTTACCTGGGAGTGATGGTGAATTCAGGGGGGGGAGACACAGGAATCGAGTGAAGATCCGAGAAATTTTCGAGAGTGGGCAGCTGACCCGATATGGAAGAATAGCAGTGCAAGGAAAGGTGAAGGTGCTCATTTAAACCACTACCACGATGCTGATGTACGAAGCGAAGTGGACTCTGACCACCAAAAACAGAAGTAGGGTGGAGGCGGTGGAGATGAGGGTTAGACTTATAGTCAGAGTGAATAAGAGGGAGGGAGGAGAAATGTGGAGATTAGCTGCGAGCTGGAGTGGTATTAAAGAAAAATGGGAAACAAAATGAAAGCGTGCCTTCAAAAACCTTTCAAGTGATAAAAGAAAAATCTACCAATATAAGTGTGGTAAAGAAAAATGGGAAGCAAAAGGAAAGCGTGCCTTCAAAAACCTCTCAAGCGATAAAAGAAAAACCTCCGCGTAAGAAGAAGAATATACAAAATGCTAAAAACCGTATGTTAAATATGATTTTTATATATTCTTTATCTCTATCATTTATATTAGGGGTTTATTTTTATTTTATTTTTTTTACACATCCACCAAAGTTGGATTTTTTGTACATTACTTACACACTATATATTAGCGATTTATATATTCATCTAGATTAAAATTGATACTGATGTAAAATTCCATGTGCAAACTTGCAATAGTTGGGATCAAAATTTGAATGTGTCATATTATCTTAATAAAAATTATGTATCCCTGTTTATAAGGTTTTGCATTTAGAGAATATATATAATTGATCTCGACTCACTCAGGAATTAGTAGTATTTACTCGTATGTTGATTTTTTGTTGAAAAAAAATAACATTTTCGTTTATATTGCTTTGTTAGTAGGCCTTCAATGAAATATTGCAGTGTTGCTTGGTCTTTGAAGAGTCTCATACTTATACTACAGATAAATCTTCTGGAGGTGGAAAGCGAAGAGATACTTCAAATACTTCAAAAATAGAGAGATCTTTACCAAAATCTTTGTCCAGACCTGACATAACAAATTCATCAAAGTTTAAGAAACCTACTACGATCCCAAAAAAAGGTATTTTTTTTAAAACTTAATGGGCCTACCTGAATAAGGTGGTATAGTAGGGATTGAGTATTTAAATCATAACTAAATATTTCTTTTATTATCGTTGTATTTTTATTTTTAATGTTTTTTTAGCCATTTTCTTTTTAAATGTTACTTATTTTACATTTTTTTAATTTTATTTTTTATTGAATTTTTTTTTCTTATTTGCAAGGAAGAAAAATTCAAGAAGGAAAATTAAATTCTTTAATAGAAAAAGATAAGGAACCTAATCAAAATTATCCTCCTAGTGAATTGAAGCAAGATCCTACTGATATTTGTCAACTTAAATATGTGGTTGATGGTATGTTTGTTTGTAACGTCACTTCGTTACTACTTTTTCTTTCTTTCTCATTCTTTATCCACCCTTCACTTCCCACAGATGGGAGTAGGGTGCGTAACATGCATGGAAATAGAATAGAACTTCTAATAATAATAATAGTAATAATATCATCATCATCATCATCATCATCATCATCATCATCATCATCTACCTCTTTTCCCCAGATTGGGGTGAGATGCTTCACATACACCGGAAACAGAAAAGTAATAGAAGAACATGATGCAAGTCGAAAAGAAAGCCCCCCCCCCCCGCCTTAACGTCCCCTTTATACCCTTAAGTAAGAACTCGTCGCCAGTCGGGAAAAATCCACCTTTAAGTGGTTTTTCCACGAGCACCGCGATGGACCCTCACCTGTGGCTTATTCTAATCAATGTGGGTGGTTCATCCCCTGGTCAGACCACAACCATAACCAACCTCACGATAACCCCCCCGCCAAATTAAACTTCCATTATGCAACCTTTGCTTCTCGGCCTCAGCCAAACTCACCATTCCTCTCCTTCAGGCATCTTTCTTTTACGACTCCATCCACTTTTATTCAGTCTCCCAGCCAGTCTATCCCATCACACTCACCAATATACATCCACTTAACCAACCGACTATCATCCATCCTTTCCATAGTAACAATAATATCAAGAATTGAGGCTAGATTGTGACTGACTTAATATGGAAGTTGTGTAACAAAGCGTTTGTGAATTGTGTATTTTCGGAAGACTGGAGGAGAGCAGTGATAGTACCCTTGTATAAGGGTAAGGGAGATAAAGGAAACTAGAAAATTCAGGGGAATTAGTTGTATAAGGGTAAGGGAGATAAGGAGAATTGTAGAAACTACAAGGGAATTAGTTGTATAAGGGTAAGGGAGATAAGGAGAACTGTAGAAATTACAAGGGTATTAGTTTATTGAGTGTTGTATGGATAAGATATGCTAATGTTTTGGTTGAAAGAGTGCATCCAGTGACTGAAGGGTTGATTGTTGTAGAACAAGGGGCATTTAGAAATTATAGAGATGTGTACGTCAAATTTTTTACTTTGTAGCAAATGAGAGAAGAAAACGAAACTGTATTTAGGTTTTATGGACTTGCAGCAGACATATGACAGGATCAATTGGGAAGCTCTGTGGTAGGTGTTAACGATATACCTTGTTGGTGGTAGGCTTTTAAATGGAAATAAAATTATGCATGTTGATAGTGAAGGGAGTGGAGAGTGAATGGTTTAATATTAATATTGGAAAGAGGCGAAGATGTGTAATGTCTCCATGGTTATTTAATTTTTAAATGAATGTGGTGATAAAAGAATTTAACACAAGAGTTTGCAGTGGAGAGTGTTAGAGTTATGAGAAATGGTAGAGAGCGGAGGGTACCTTATTTATTGTATGCATATGATTTGGTTTTCTGAGGTGAATCTGAAGTAAGTTTAAGAAGATTTGGAGAGGTTTGGCTGGGTATGTAAAAGAATGGGTATGAAAGTAAATGTACTTAAGAGCAAGGTGATGGTGGTATGTGAGGAAAGTCTGAAGTGTGAAATCATAGTAGCTGGTAGACAACTGAAATAAGTACCCCGAGTTTATATATTAAGGCTATATGTTTGGATGAAAAGGGGTATGATGATGGTGAGTATGGTAGGAAAGTTGAGCGGTAGTAAGGTAGCTGTTAAAATTAAATCTTTGGTTCATGCAAAGGGACTAAGTCTTGAGAGTGTGCTAGGTTTTTGCATGAGGGTATGTTGTTAGTTGTTACAACTGTAAAAGTATAGTAGTGAAACTGTGATACTGATATGTAATAAGAGGTATAGATCTAGTAAGGTGCAGTCTTTTCAGATGAATAATATAATCTTAGGGGCGTGTTTGGTGTGAGGAAAATTTATGAAATGAAGAATGAATGTATTAGGGAGTTATGTGGTCTGGCAAATGAAATAAATGAGTGTATTAAGATGATTGGGTCATTTGGAAAGGGTAGATGGTATTCAATTGCTTAAGCGGTTGTATAGAGGAAAGTGTGTTGTGAAGCAACCGGCTGACCCATTGGGAGACGAAAGAAAAGGTAGATGGTATTCGATTGCTTAATCAGTTGTATAGAGGTAAGTGTTTTGTGAAGCAACCGGCTGGCCCATTGGGAGACGAAAGAAAAGGTATTGAGCCTGTAATAGAGAGCATGAAGAAAAGGAATGTGGGTTTAGCTCAAGAGAGTAGAATGGTGCATAATAGGTAATAATGACATGGTTTTGTGATGGGGGTCATAGTTGTGGGACTGGCCCAGGGTATGAACCTTGATACTGATAAGATACCACAGTGGGGGTCGGTCTCGACGGGTGAAGTTCCAGGGTGAATTTTGGCAGCAATGCTCATGCTCCTAAGGGTATGAGAGAGATTGATGGGGAGGGGCTTTCTTTGTCGACTTAGGTCATGTTCTTCTACTTAACTATACCATTTCCAGTGCATTTATGCTCACCTCACCCCAGCCTATGGGGGAGCCGAGGGGAGGCTAAAAGATAGATAATTATCTATTACTATTATAATAGTAATTTCAAGCTTTACAGCATCTTAAACTTTATTCTTCATATTTATTCTTATTACATTATTATTAATTATTATATTATATAATATTATATTATATTATATTATATTATATTATAACCTAGATTATATATAAAGCATAGATCTTTATGACTTTCAGGGTTTATACCTAAAAATATAAAATGCACTGCTTAACTAAAATATTATTTTAAAAAAGATCTTACATAATGATTACTAAACAGATTAAAGTTAACGGTGCCCTTGGAATATTATTTTGGTATTATTATTGAATAACAAGAATAATATATTGAAATCTAATTGTTATGACCAAAAGCAGCGTAGTTCCTCGTCCTCTTTTTGCTACCGCATTCAAAGCATTTCTTTGGAGGCAGTTTTAGATTATCCACATGCTAGGGTTGGCCATGCCCTAAATCAGGAGGTCGTGCATTAGCACCGCTCCACACCATTAGCCATTTTATTATATCTCCCTGCATCACATCGCCAGTCATTTTTATATCGGTCTACCCAATCATATGCTATTCAATAGCTTTCCGATTAATGTACACTCCAGAGCTTAGAAATTGGCTTTCTTCAGGATTTTATACGCCAAAAGTACTCACACAATGTAATCTGACCTACAGGTGTTTAATGTTGCATTGAAAGGGGGGGGGGAGGTACTTAATTAAAAGTAGAAACTTAATAATTTTTTGGCTATTTTTGCGTATAATCACTTGTTTGGTATCAGGTTTAAAACAATTTTTGGACAATGTGTCACAACCAAGGAAGTAGACCACCTGGGTCACTTTGCAGACGAAAGTATATATATTATATATATAATATATATAATATATGCTATAAAATATAAAATATATATTATATATATAATAATATTATATAAATAATATATATATATATATATATTATATATATATATATATATATAATAATATATTATATAAATATATATTATATATATATATATATCTTCTTCTTTATCTACCTTTTTTTTTCCCAAGGACTGGGAGTAAGGTGCGCTACAAGCATCGGAAAAGAAAAGCAAGTAGGAGAACAGACAACACCGTCGGAGAGGGAAAAGAAAAGCTCAGCCTTTACCGCCCCACTCTGCTACCATTATTAGTAACAACTCGTCGGGGCGCAATAAACAAAGAAAATCACCCTAGGAGCTTCATGGGACCGCGACGGATCCACACTACTGGTAATCCGTCAAGGTTGTAGGGTGTCATCCCTGGCCCAATTGGGCCACAACCCATACCCCCTTACACAATACCCCGCCATTCTCTCCTATCCATGCACCTTTCTTCTCGCCTCATTACCAAAAACTCACATTTCTCTCCTGCAAAAACATTCCTTTACTGACTCAATCCACTTTTTCTTCGTCTCCCAACCGGTTCGGTCGTTACCCCAACACACTCACCAACTATACATCCGCTTAACAACCCCGATTACCATTCATCCTTCCACATGACCAAACCCATCTCAACATACTTCATTTATTCTCTCGTTAAACCCCTTCTTCTTCACAACCCACAACTCTCTAATATGTTCATATCCTCATTTTATCAATTCTTCCTCATATTCATCTCCTAAATGCTCCATTGAACACATTGACTTTAGATCTCTATACTTCTTATTCCCAGATCATAGTCTCGCTACTCTATACAATAACAACCTGTAACAACAACCCTCTATGCAAGACCCTAGCTCATCCAACTTAGTCCTGTTTACATTCACCAACTATTTAATTGCACCAGTCACCTTTTACCATTTCAACAACTTTCCTACTACACTCTGCATCATTTCCGTTCCCTTTCTCATCCAACATATACCCCCTAAACATTTTAACTCAGACACTTGTTCCCAGCTGCTCACCATCTAACATAACTTCCACACTGAGGACTGCCCTCACGCACAAACCAAACCTTACTCTTATGATCTACGCTACTTTCAGGCCCCTCCTTTTACATACCCTTGCCAAAATCTCTCTACCAATCCTCTTCAAACTCTCTTCAAGATTTCACCACTCTCTTCAGATTCATCCGCATATAATAGATTAGGGCACCCTCCACTCATCAATCTCATCTCCAAATCATTCTAACACCTTTCCTGCCACCCCCCACCTCTAATTCTTCATAACCCCATCCATATACAAAATTGAATAACGAAGAGACAACACAAACCCTTCTTCACTCCGCTATTAATACTAAAAAAACCAATCACCTTTGACACCCATTTATTCTTCACACACGGCCCCACTATCCTCATAGCCATACTTTTATTTTTCCCATTCAGAAGGCCTACCACCAACACCATACATATATCAACTAACACCGCCATAGAGCTTCCCTATTAACCCATCATACGCCTGCGGTTGCAAATCCATAAACCTAAAATACAATTAATTCTTTTTCTCCTTCATTTTCTCAATCATTTGTATTAATGTAAAATTTGATCCACACATCCTTCTACCACTCCCTAAACGCACCTTTTTCTAAACTGTCCTTCAGTCACTCGACGCCTCTTTCGACCAAAATACCAGCTTATATCTTCCCTAACCTAACACTCAATAAAACTAATTACCCCATAAATTTCTACAGTTTCCCCTTATTCCCCTACCCTTATTAAGTGGTACTATTACAGCTCTCCTCCAATCCCTTGGAACTATAACCTCCCGAAAACGCTTTATTATTACACAACCTCCAAATCCAATCAACCACCATCTCGCCTCCGTTCTTGATCATTTCACCAATAATTATCATCTATACCTGCAGATTTACCAATTTTTTCAACTTTCTCACTTCTACCCATTACCTCCTCCCTTGCTAATAACCTCATCCCCAAAAATACCTGATTCCTTCTTGCACATCAAACCCAACACACAACATTCCACTATCACCTCTTTCGATTACTGCCATATTATGCAGATTTTCGAAGTGTTCTTTCCACACTCCCCTCACATCCACCTTATCAATCAGTTTTGTACAAAAGCACCATCCCTATTCGATGTATTTTCTAAGCAGCGGTTCCCCTTTTATTCTCATTCTTTATCCTTTCGCGCTTTCCTTCCAGAAAAGCTTCCTATTGCCATGTAAATCCGCATTCATCCTCCCAGGATACGGGCTAATCTCCCCCTACGTTTTTCCTAACGCGTATGCAACTTTTTCTCTTCCTTTTTCCCCTTATATTTAATTCCAAGAATTTTTCTTTTGAAACCTACGATCATTTGCTTTTAGTACAATTCAACCACGCTTCTTTTTTTACTTTTAACCCGCTTGCATCAACCACCTCTTCATTCCACCACCTGCATTGTTAACATTCTTACTCCTACCTTAAGCACATCCACATACTTCTTTTGCACTGCTAAACAATTGCTTCCTTCATTTGCTCCCCAGATTTGTTCAGTTTTTCAACTTGTTCACCATTTCAACTGATTGTTACTTGCGAGCTTTCTTACATACTTATCCTTAATTACACTTGTTCACTATAACTCTCACTCTTAATTCTACTAACTTCCTTCCATATCACCTTTTCCTCTCCAGTCCCAGCCCCAACAACCTAAATTACATAGGAACAACATAATTTGATCGGATAATCCCAATTTCCGTAAACCTCGCCCACTGATTTAACATCCCAACACATTACCTTCCAACATCTCCTTCTTCACCAACACCAAAAATCAATCGATATTTTCATATTGAACCTCTCTACATACACCAACTCTAGTATAACTTATGAATACTTTTGGTTTAAAGAAAGTTATTAATTACACGCATACTTCTCTCCTCAGAATCAATCACCTTCCTACCATTCTCATTTTCTCCCGACACCCCAAAACTACTTGTTATACCATCTTTTTTGATCACCTATCCAAACCATTCAGGTCCCCAAAACTATCAAATCTAAAGCTTCTACTCACCCCATCCAAAAATCATTCAGATTATCCCAAAAAATCGTACTCTCTTCAACTTTCCCTCAGATGGACCAATACGTCACAACCACACATACCTTGACCTTTTCAACTTAAATATAACATTAGAATTCTAGGACTCTCACACACAAAAGTCTACCATAGCTCATTACCACAAGTCACTCATCAAAATTGCAACTTCCTCTCTCCCCCCTCTCATTCCTTTCCACACCAGCACACACACCATTTCGCACCACACCACTCATTTTCACCGGTTCCTTTCTTTTTTTTTAGTCACAGCGAGCAAATCAAATTTGCCCGTTCTAAATACATCCATCACCTCTCTCTCTTCTCCTCAAAACATTTATTTCCTCTGACATTCATGTACCCATACGTTCATACAATTTCGCCGAAAATTAGACGGCCCTTTACGGCGATCACGATACCACTTCGAGAGGCATTGCAATAGCATTCCTAGCAAGAGATTAGTGGTAGTGGGGCAGCCAACCAAACTACCCCCGTCCCTTAGTCGCCTTCCTACGAAACGCAGGACATACGATGTGGGCAAATTCTTTCTCCCCAACACATAGGGATTTATGAGTAGTAGGGATGTCTGTAAGGTGTTATCTAAAAGAGGGTGTTGTTGTATACTTAAAGTATGTTAATAGATATGTGGAGGATAAAATGGTGCGTCCAGTATAATATGTTTTCCCTGTAGGATAAGTGCTTATAATTGAAGAATATTGTGAACGCAAAGAGAAAGACGCACCATTAAAAATGGGAGTAATTTTCATCACTTCGAGTATGCGTGTACTCTCCCTATATATACTATATATATATATATATAATATATATTAATATATATATATAATAATATATATATAATATATATATATATAATATTATATATATATATATATATATATATAATATAAATATATATTATATATATATATATATATATAATATATATATATAATAATAATATATATATATAATATATATATTATATATATATTTCTTTCTTTCTTCAACCTTCCTCTTAGCCCAAGATTGGGGGTAAAGTGCTGTACAAGCATCGGAAAAGAAAAGCAGCTGAAGAACGATGAACAAACGTCGAAAAGAAAAGCCCAGCCTTACCGCCCCCCTCTGTACCGATTAATTAGTGAGAGCTCGTCACAAGACAGAAAAATCCACCCTAGGCATTCATGGGACCGCGACGACCCTCACTATGGTAAATCGTCAATGTAAGTGGTTCATCCCCTGGCCCAGGTGGCCACAACCCATGCCCCCATACAAAACCCCGCCATTCTTCTCCTATATTTCAAACTCAAAATGCCACCTTTATTTCTCGCCTCCTGCCCAAACTCACATATCTTCTCCCTTCAGGACATTCGGTTTATCACCGACCTCAATCCACTTTCTCCTCTACGGTTCCCAGCCGGTCGGTTCCCCAACACACTCACCACTATACATCCGCTAACCAACCTACCTATCATTCATCCTTTCCACCATGACCAAACCATCTCAACATACCTTTCACAATCCTCGTCATTTACCCCTTCTCACCACCACACCACTCTCTAATACGCTTCCTCATTTATTCAATTCTTCTCACACCTAGCCACACCCTAAGATTGCCATCCTGAAACCACATTGAACTTATAATCTATACTCTTATTCCAGACCATAGTTCTCACTCCATACAATAACACAGGTAACAACATACCCTCAGTAAGACCCTAGCGCACTCTAAACTTAGTCCCTTGATTCACCAACGATTTTAATTGCACCAGCCACCTTCATTTTTCACAACTTTCCTACTACACTCTCCATCGTCCGTTCCCTTCTCATCCAAACATATACCCTAAATATTTAAACTACCATGGACTACGGTCTCCAGCTGCAAACCATCTAACATAACTTTCATGGCAGTTCTCAACTCACTCATTAACCCTTACTCTATATCCTATTCGCCCTCTGCTTTACTTTTCCACGTAGCCCTCCTTTCACACCCACCCTTGCCAAGATCTCTGCTTGATGCTCTCGAGTGCTCTCGCCGTGCTCAGAGCGTGCGTGCCTCCTTTCCCGCAGCCCATGATGCCTAATAATAGGTTAAGGGCCACCCTCCACTCAACATCCATTCTCCACCATTCTAACACCAATTACCTGCCATCCCCACCTTTCAAATTCTTTTCATTAAACCCCATCCATATAACAATTGAATAACAAGGAGACATAACACAACCCTGTTTCACTCCGCGGTTATATAAACTAAATTATATATATTATAATATATATATAATTTAATGAATATATATATATATATATATTTAATATAATAATATATTATAAATTTATTTATATTAATATATTATATATTATAATAATATATATATATATATATATATATATATATATATATATATATATATATATATATATATATTATATATATTATATATTATGTCCTAAAACATTACAACTTCGGTTATAAAATCAATGCTCATGAATTGTACCCATGATAATGATTTTATATTTAAAAATATTATTATCTAGCGATTTTGCTTTCTTACGGTTTACAATTATTTCTCTTGGTATAGGTAGGTCGAAAAAATATTTATAAATACTAAACTTAATCTCAAATAATTATTCTTACCTCCTAACTTATAATTACAACATAAGATATAATTACAACATAAGATGTTTTATATTTTATATTTCTCAAGTTCAAAATTCCAACGTATATATACTTTATAAAAAGCAATATTTTATAGTACCGCCTTATATGATACTTATGTACTCAGTGTTTAATATGGAAGTCCATTACTCTTTCATACTTATATCTTAACTGTAAATAATGCCAAATAATAATTAGTATATAAAATTAAAGGATGGATATTCTGATGGGTTTGAGTTTGTAATGATATTATATTAATTTTTATTTGATAATGATAATATACTGTAAGAGAAAACTGCTTGTACTTACTAGTATATATGACAACTAATATAAATTCTTTCGTACATGTAAATCAAAATCAACACCCAAGTTTGCTATTTTTACAATTGTTATATCCTTATCAATGTGAAAAAAAGGTTAATCAGCTGATTCAGCATTAAATTAGTGTATTAATTACTGAATTGAATGTACTCAAGTACTATTTATTTCAATTTGTGGAGGATCCATGGACTGTGGAATATAATACTGCATGATGATAAAGATCCTGCAGCAAACTATTCTTCTGTTACATATACCTGCTACTTTTTTTTTTTTTTTTAAACTGCCTTTTAACGTGCTTTTTATCCCTTTTCAGAGGGTCTATGTAGCTATTATAATATTTTTTTTTGGCGAAACTGATTTGGCCCGTGACAGTACAGAAATCGAAACTTGTTTAAGGCCGGCATATCCTCCAAACCAGCTGCCACCCAACGTTGTTCGTAGTGAGATGTACTTAATTCTCGCCCCCAGGCGTAGATAAAAACTCCAACTGCTATGCGGAGAATTGAACCAGCGTCCTCTCGTATGAGAGTCGGCGACTTTTAAATATCCAAAAACTAAATATAATAATATAATAATAAAGAATTGCAACATCGGAAGATACTTCGAATCACTGTAAAGGTTTTTCGTCATCTGTTTAGACTCAGTTTGTTTAGTATGTATGAACATGATTAGACAAGAACAAATTGAATTGACCAGACCTAGAATTTATTGTCCCTTATTTGCAGTGTTTCACCTTTTACGAGGAAACATCAATCAAATGCTTGCCTTAATTGTTCAATAAGACTTATTTTAAACTCTATCTTTTTTGATTGATTACTTTATAACTTTATATACTTTTTAAAACATATCTATTGATTAAATTGATTGATTGATTGAATTGATTGGTCATCAGAGAAATATTACAGAAATTATTTTTTATCAGAGATTGTTGATTTATAAAATATTCTTGATCAGAGATTGTTGATCTATAAAATATTCGCACTTGAGTCTTTCCTAAATCTTTAAAATTTTTATTTCCTTAGAAAAGTTAGTTTACTTAAAGTTCTTTCATAACATATACCTGTATGTGCAGTAGAAAAGGATTGTTGCACCTGTCAAATTGGTTGCACATATCATTACCTTCGTCAGTCCTTTGCATTAAATTTTTAAAAGGATGTAAGTACATAATTAGGGGGGAAAAATGTCAGGAAAAACGTTTAAAATTTTTTTTGCAGGCACAAGTTGGTTATTTCTGGACTTGGTTAAATTTGACGGAGTCCCTAAGTCAGGAACTCAGACTCGGTTAAATTTGACAGAGTCCGGAACTCGGACTCGGCATGTTACTAATTATTTATTATTATTATTATTTTGTAGGTTACAATGTCTTCGAAATGAAAGAAATGTACCTTTTACGTAACAACTTTGGGGAAGAGTATTATGGAGCGAAAGCTATTATAGATTCCGAGACAGGACTTCGAACTGGTTATTTATGTTTCAAAGGTCAACAGTTTCACTATGAAAGTGGACTAACAAAGGTGATATATATAATATATATATATATATATATATATATAATAATTATATATACATATTCTAATATATATATATTATTAATTAAAATTTAATAATTTATATATATATATATATATATATATTATATAATTATATTATATATATATATAATATATATTCATCATCTCATCATCACCTCCCCCCCCAGACTGGGGGTAGGTGGCGTAATATGCACCGGAAACAGAAAAGTATGTAGAAGAATATGGCGCAAGTAAGCCAAGTATACTCTAGTATACTTATGAATACTCTTGTGTTTAAAGAATGTATTACTTACACACATACCCCCTTTTATACCTTTTTAAGTGGAGAACTCGTCGCAGTCAGAATCCACCCTAGACGGGGCCGCGACGGACACTCACTATGTCATCTGGGGTTCATCCCTTTGGCCCAGGTGGGCCACAACTATACCCCTTCACAAAAACCCGCCATTCACTCCTATGAACCTTTCTTTCTCGCCTCTGTCAAACTGACGTTTCTCTCCTCCAGGCATTCCTTTACCGACCAAATCCTCTTTTTCTTCGGTCTTCCAGCCGGTCGATTAACAGCACACACACACCACTATATATCCGCTTAACCAACCAATCATCCATCCTTTCCCATGACCAAACCATCTCAACGTCTTTCAATTTATTCTCATTTATCCCCTTCCTTCACACCACACAACTCTCTAATACGTTCATTCCTCATTTTATCAGTCTTCTCACGCCTGAAACTCCAATATTGTCCTTCATAACATATTGTACTTTAGATCTATACCTCTTATTCCAGATCATAGTCTCACTACTGTACATTAGCAAAGGTAACAACATACCGTTATGTAAAGACCCTACATAGCGCACTCAAGTATTCACTTAGTCCCTTTACATCCTACAAGGATTTAATTCCAGCCACCTTCCTGACATTCACAACTTCCTACTACACTGCATCACCGTTCCCTTTCATCCAACATATAATCTAAATATTAAAATCTTAGACACATGTTCCAGTTACTCACCATCCAACATTACTTTCACACAGACTTTCCTCACTCACAGACATAACCTTACTCTTTTCCACATTTAATCTTATCTACATTTATTTTCTTACACACCCTGCCAAATCCCTTCTACCATCCTCTCCTGCTCTCATCAGATTCCGATAACACAAACCAAAATATCCGTGATAGTATCTCGGTAGGGCACCTCCCCCTCTCTTACTTCTCTTTCTTCACACCTTCCCCCACTTCTTCATTCTTTCAATAACCCATCATATACCGAATTGAATAAAAAGGAGGATAACACATCCTGCTCACTCCGCTATTAATATTTAACCAATCACTTTTACTCCATTTATTCGCACACACGGCACCTTGAATATCGTCATTAACATACTTTGATTCTATTACAGAAAGCCTCCACCACACCATATATACTAACATCTGCAGACTTCACTATTATTCCTTCATACGCTGTTGCATATCCATTAAAACCCAAAATACATTTATTCTTCTTCTTCTCATTTCTCTCTTTCAGTTGTTTCAATGTGAAGATTTGATCCACACGTAACTTCTACCATTCTAAAGGCACTTGTGTTTTTCACCATCATCCTCAGCCACTTGACAACTCTTTCGACCAAATACCAGCATATATCTTCCCTACAACCTCAATAAACTAATTCCCTATACGATCTCAGTTGACCTTACCTCCCTTACCCTTATAGAAGTGTCACTATTACTGTCTTCTCCTCCAATCCTTGGACTACATCCTCATAAGCTTTTGTTACACATTCCAAACTCCACTACCCAACGTCTCCCTCCGTATCTTGAGGATTTTCACCAGTAATTTCATATATACCTGCAGAATTTACAATACCTTCAACTTTCCCTCACTCTAGCCCATGGTACTCCTCCATATAATACCTCATCCCAAATACTATTTCCTTCTTGCAACATATACCCACACACATTCACTATCACCTCTTTCATTAATGCAACTGTTATCGCGATTTTTGTATATATTATCTCTCCACCTCTTACATCTCATTTTCCTCAGTTACTGACAAAGCACAATCCCTATTCATTTATTCTAAGTTAGATTCTAACTTTATTGCTCATTCTTAGTCTTTCGGTGGCTTCCTTCCAGAAGTAGTTTCTGATTCCCTTGTATCCCTATTCTCCACCTTCCAACTATTCCATTTTTTCTTTTTTTCTGTCACCTATCCATCCTTTTTTTTTTTTTGGGGTTTTAATTTTCCCCCCAAATTTTTTTTTTTTATAATTTCAACATCTTTCTTTTGAAACCTATCATTGGCTTGTAGTACCAACTCACAGCTTCCTTTTTTATCTTAACCGTGTGCTCACCTCTTCATTACACCACTCTCTGTTACATTCTTCCTTCTACTTTAACACATCACATTCTTTTCGCACTACTAGCAACCGTTTCTTCATTTGCTTTCAGATTTGTTCAGTTTCAACTTGTTTCAGCATTTTCACTGATTTATTTTGCACAGCGCCTTTCTTAAATATCTTATCCGAATTACATTGTTCACTTACTTCTCACTAGCTTAATTTTTACCCACCTCCTTCCTTATCACCTTCCTCTCCATCCAAGCCACTAACTTAAGTTTTACAAAAAACAACATAATGTTCCGATAAACCCATTCCTATACCCCTAAGTGATTTAACATCTCAAACTCTTCAGCACTCCTTTTTAACCAAACCAAATCAATCATACTTTTCACTTCATACCAATCTCTACCTACGCCAACTCTAGTATACACTATGAAATACTCTTGTGTTTAAAGATACTATTACTTACACACATATGATATCTCGTCACATGAAATCAATCACCTTCCTTCATTCTCATTTTCTCCCGAAAGATTGATACCGCGTCTTACAACCCAAAACCACTTTGTTATAACCTCCTTTTTTTTGATCACCTATCCAACCATTTTAGGTCACCCAACACAATCATCTGAAGCTCCTACTCACCCATCCAAAATATCATTCAGATTACCCCGAAAATCGCTCTGTCTCAACATTACCCTCAGATGGACTATATGTCAAACCACACATACCTTGACCTTTTCAAGCATAATTTTAACCATTAGAATTCTAGTACTCACAAACAAATCTACATGCTCTATACCACAGGTCACTCATCAAATTGCAACTCCTTCTCTCCCCTCTCATTCCTTTTCCACCCAGCACATACACATTTCACATCACACCGTCTCATTTTCACCATTTCCCCCATCTTTTTTCAGTCAGCGAGCAAATCAAATTTGCCTTTCTAAATACATCCATCACTCTCTCCTCTTTTCCTCAGCATTTATTCCTCTGTATTCATCATGTACTCATACGATTCATACATTTTCGCCGAAAGATAGAAGGTCGCTTACGGCGATCACGAAAATCTCCGAGGCATGCATTAGCATTCCTGGCAAAAGATAAGTGGTAGTGGGCAGCCAACCCAACTACCACTTCCCCTTTAGTCGCCTTTTACGACACGCAGAACATACTCTGTGAACACCTCTTTCTCCCCCACACATAGGGATATAAGGGATAGGGATGTCTGTAAGATGTTGTCTAGAAGAGGGGTGAGGATATAAAGTCAGTATAGAGACAAAATGTGGAATATAGTAGTGTATGTAATAATTATTGCTGTAGGAAGTTGTGATATGAACGCAAAAGAGAAAGGCGAACATTGGCACTGGAATGTTATGGGAGACCCTACACACCATAAGCTAAAATTCTCATTGCATGCGCAATTAGGTCAGATAAGCCATTTTTTTCACTTTTTCAAAAAAAAAAAAAAAAAATGCGAGTTAAAAAAAAAATTTCATTTTTTTTTTATAATTTCTCTATGAGCAAGAAATATCTTAAAGATTGATTTCCTCTTCAGTCAACAAGTCTTTCTCAACCCTTTATAGCAGCGCTTCCCAACCTGGGGTACTCGTACCCCTGAGGGTACTCGGTAGACTGGATGGGAGTAGGTGAAAATAATATTTTTAATGGAGGAAAATTCCAAAAAAGGAAGGAATAGCCCTGCCCGCCATTAATTACAAATTATTTTAGTGTTGTTTTAATTTGTTTTGATGTTAGACTGCTATAATAAAAAATTGAAATAAATTGTTAAATGTAAAATCAGAAATAAAAGCCCATAAATGTTATTAATTTGAGTTTTTTGATTATTTAACTAATCCTAAGAACGTTACTACCAAGCAAAAAGGAACTTTTTTGCCTGATGGGGTAGGTAGAGGGGGAGGTATGAGAAAAGGGGGTACTAATACATGAAAAGCCTAATCAAGTAGTACGAGAGAGAAAAAGGTAGGAAAGCGCTGCTTTATAGTAAGAGGATGGGTATATCTTTTGATAAATTATGATGTTTCTTAAAGTTAATTAGGAACTTATGTTTTTTTTCGCCTCTCCTAAAAAGTAATTTGGATATGTCACAAAGTCCCAGACTTTTCGGCAATACGTAGAATGTCAGGCTATACCATATATATATTTCACCCCAATACGTAGTCTGTGTCATCAAATGACACATATTACGTATTGGGGTGTGTACTATTACTTAGTATGTGTAAAATAAACTTATTGAAGTTAAAACTAAGTTAGATTAGGTTAAGTTAGGTTAGGTTACATTAAATAATTAAATTTAAAAAAATTTAGTAAAAAATTCAATTGATTTGATTACTTAATGGTGGCATTTTGAAAAAAAAGTTCCTTTAAGAGTCTGTCTTATTATTTGATAATTATAATAATTATTTGATTCATTCAATTATTTTGGCTTAATTAATTGATTATTTAAATTTAATTTAATTATTAATTTATTCCAGGATATAATTGTTGTCAGAGGTGAAGGATCTATCGAGTTTACCCAGAATGGAACTGGGCAAAAACTGAGTGAGCCATTGTTTAAGGGTGCAAAATTCCATGTTGCTAAAGGTGCATATAAAATACTTTATTATTATTTTATTATTATTATTATTATTATTATTATTATTATTATTATTATTATTATTATTATTATTATTATTATTATTATTATTATTATTATTATTATTGACAAAACCTTCTAATAATACAAATTACTTTGAAACAAAGAAACTTACTTTGAGATAATACGGAGTACTGCATTCATTTTGCCGATTATAAAACCATTATCGAAGTGATCAATACTAACATCTATACAAAATTCTTTTATATAAATTACAAAATCATTAGATCGGTGAAGGGCCCTAAAACCGGTCTTCCTTTTAAGATACAAAAAAGAATTATAAAAAAACTTATTAACTATCCTGTTAAATCATAATAACGTAACTTCAATAATTTTAAAAGGTATTTTTTCCTCTTTTTACACTTTGATATTTCTTTATCGTCCAATAACTAATTTGTACACATTTTTATCTTTTCTTATATCTACAGTTTATCATGTTTTGTATTACTAAAAAGTTCATCTGTGATCAATTCATTTTTTAATATTATTCACTGAAAAAAACAAAAAAAAATATAATATAAAATTAAATTAGAACTAATAAAATTAATTCGCAAATTCAACGAATCAATCTTGTGGCGATTTTTCCTTCGGACAGAATTTCAGAAACTTCTCTCTCGTAGTTAGGACTCCTTCCACAATACTGAAAAAAAAATCAATCTAATTATATTTTCTTACTCCCTCTAATCTCCTCCTAGTCTATTATCTTTAATAAACTCCAGATTTTATTATTACTTTTCTCTTTGGTTAATCCGTCAGCAATTTGGTCTCTGTTGCTTATCCATTCTATGTTCTTAATTATACCATCCTCCAATTTAGATTTGATATTCAACATATCTATTCTTAACATTCTATTTTTAACTCCAGACTCTGACCGAATATTATCACGAAGAGATTTGCAATCAGTTTTAACGATTATCTCTACTTTAAAATCTTCCTCGGTCATCACATTTAATTCTTCCCATAAAAATTTTATATATTCAGCCCATTCCATTGCTTCTACCATACTCATAGTTTCACCAGCTAAAGTTGATCCTACAACTCTCTTTGCTAATTTCGACTTCCACACAATTGTGTTCTTCCTTCCATTACTATCCCTTAATAATACACAGTAACCAATTTGAGTCTTACCTTCATCAATATTACCAAAAGATGCGTCAGGATAAACTTCTAGAACTAATTTTCCCTTTTTTAATTTCTCTATTACAAACTCAGTTTTTATCCTTTTTGTTTTTTCTACTATTTTATTTATTTCATTCATGTTATGACCATTCGCACATTGCATATTTCTACCTAGTTTACTTACAGAGAAGCTCAACTCAGGCCGAGTATGCTGTGCTAGCCAATTAAGTTTTCCTAATATAGACCGATAAGACGTCTGTTCTTCCTTACTCAAATTTTCATCCAAATTCTTCCTTTTTCCTATGTCGATTTTCTTTAATTTCTCTTGTATATATTTGTTCTGATCCATTATAATGTCTTCATTTTTTTTCGCTTATGTGTATTCCTACATATTGAAAATCTTCTCTCATTATACTCCCAACCTTTAATCTTTGATTAATTTTTCCAATTATTTTTTTATGGAAACTTTCTTCACCTCCATAAATCATGTCATCAACATGAATTCCCATTATTCCTATCAATTTACCTTTTTCCTTCCAGGAAAAAATTGTTTTTTTCCACTTTACTTTTCTCACCTCCTGTTTCTTTTATTATTTCACTCATACTGTCATACCAACTTCTTGCAGCATCATTTAAACCGTATACTGCCTTCCGGAGTTTCCAAATTTTTTCTGTCTTTGCTTCATCCGGTGGTACTAAATAGACATCCCTTTTAAAGTGTTTCCCTTGAAGATATGCTGTTTTAACATCTAAAGTATTTATTCTCCAATCATTCATTTTTATTATAGTCAATAAAACTTTTAAACCTTCAGGTGATAAAGTAGGAGATTCACAAGCCACATTGTCTTTGTCGATTTTTTCCATGAATCCCTTCGCAACTAGACGGGCTTTACAATATATCCCTCCTTCTTTTTCTTTTTGACTTATTATCCATCTTGTTCTCACAGGTCTCATGTTTTTATTCAAATCTACCTCTTCATAAACTTCATTTTCCTTCCAGCTTAAAAGTTCATTTTTTTTGGCATTTTTTACTCTTTCGCCATTTTTCCAGTCTTCCATTTCTCCTAAATATATTTCTTCATCATCCATTATGGGGTCAATCCATTTTTTCCGTACCGATGATGGCCGCTCGATAATTTTTGAAAACTTTTATATTTTGCATGGCGTTAATGTTATCCCTGGAAAGTTCAAAACCCCCATTCGTTTTTGTAGATTTACTCTGGTTGTAACAGGGTGAGCCAAAATGTTTGACCAGGTGGAGCAAAATTTATCACTTAATAGAGGTAACATTTTAAGTCATATCTCCATATTGGTAATTCTTATACCAAATTTCATAGAGAGTGATTTGTTAGGGATACTTTAAGGTACATTTGGCCTTTTATGTTTTTTTTTGGCAAAATAATATTTCACCATGAAAATGAATCCGAAATATTGTGTTAAAAATCGAAGAAATTTCCATTTTCGTGGGTGTATTATTAAAAGAAGGAAATAATTTAACGCTATGAAATTTGGTGTGATGATACATACTGAAGTATGATTAACCTAAAATCTATTTGAAGTTTGGTGAATATTTTAAAAAACTTTACTATAGTGTGTCAAAAATCAAATTTTTCGGAAAATGGTAACTGAACCTTAATATCTCTGATGGGGGTAAGTGCTTAAAATCTGAAAATTTCACACATTATATTACTACCATAGATGTTCTTCACCTGCAATATTGATTTTGGTATTTGCTTGGTTTAAGAAATACAGCCTTCAAAAATGCCAAAAAAATTTTCTTTTTTTAAGTTGTGTTATGATACCTATTATTATAGTTATTTATAGTTCATGAATGAATATTACAGGATAAAATTAACTGTTTTTCGAAGTATAATGAAAAACAATGTTAAAAAAATTTAATTTTAAGGTTAATATACATAAGAATGTACCATTATATTACTGTACTGTTTAATTATACTATAACTTGAAAAAATTTATCTATATATATATATTATATATATTATATAATATATATTATAATATATATATAATTGTCTATTATATATTATATTATATATATATATATATATATATATTATTATATATTCTATATATATATATTATATATATATATGTTACCGTAGTCGGTACCTAGTAAAAATTTATAAAGGATATATGTAAGTGCTACAAAGATTTCTGGTACACAGATATAAGAATCTTGTCAAAGCAAGTCCCTGTATGCGAAATTAACTGTTTTCATTCCCTTTTTTTGTATTATCAAAGGTCACCAAAGGTGATTCTGTCACCAACGGCGTGCCATGGGGAGAGAGCCAGTTATGAAAAAGAGATCGGAGAGCCAACATCTTGACACTCTCTCGGTCCAAAAATTGATACTTTAATGGTAATCATATTTAAGGTATTTAAAAGCAATTTATTTTTGAACAGTGAAATATCTTAATGTGTGTTCATGTAAAATAGTCATTAGACATAATTAATAAAGAAATAATTAAAGAAACGCGTTTCGCTATTCAAAACTATCTTATTAAGTTGCTATATCAAAGTGATCTCTTAAATAGGGCCAATTAATCATTATAGAGATCAAGATTTGTACATTATATATATATAATATATATAATATATATTATATGATATATATATTATTATATATATATATAATATATATATATATAATATATATATATATATATATATATATATATATATATATATATATATATTTTCATAGGTATGATTATAACATAAAAAAACCTTTAAATGCAAAATAATAAAATTGTGCAGTATATACCGGTTTATATATATAGGTATATATAAACCGGTATATACTGCACAATTTTATTATTTTGCATTTAAAGTTTTTTTTTATGTTATAATCATACCTATGAAATATATATATATATATATATATATATATATTTTATATATTATATATATTATATATAATAAATATTATATTCATATATATATATAATATTATATATATATATATATATATATATATAATTATCTATATATATATATATATTTATATAATATTATTATAATATAAAATAATATATATACAAAGCTTGATCTCTATAATGATTAATTGGCCTATTTAAGAGATCACTTTGAAATAGCAAATAATAATAAGATAGTTTTTGGAATAGCGAAACGCTTCTTTAATTATTTCTTTATTAATTATTCTAATGACTATTTTACATGAACCCACATTAAGATATTTCACTGTTCAAAAATAAATTGATTTTTAAATACCGGTTAATATCGATTTACCAATATAAAGTAATTTTTGGACCGAGAGAGTGTCAAGATGTTGGCTCTCCGATCTCTTTTTCATAACTGGCTCTCTCCCCATGGCACGCGTTGGTGACAGAATCACCTCGGTGACCTTGATAATACAAAAAAAGGATGAAACAGTTTATTTCGCATACATGACTTTCTTCGTACAAGATTTCTTATATCTGTGTACCAGAAATCTTTGTATCACCCACCCGCCTTCTATATCTTTTATAAATTTTTATACTATGTCCGACTCGGTCTCATATATTATATACTATATAATATTTTATATATTATATATATATAAATATATATATATTATATATATATATATATATATTTTTATATATATATTATATATATAGATAAATTTTTTATTTATTTAGGTTTTTTTTTTTAATTTTGTGTTTTTTGTCATTTACAGTAGACTATAATGGTACAATTGCTTATTATTTAAACCTTAAATTAAATTTTTTTAACATTGTTTTCATCTCTCCTTG
Source organism: Trachelipus rathkii (assembly GCA_015478945.1). Lineage (NCBI taxonomy): Eukaryota > Metazoa > Arthropoda > Malacostraca > Isopoda > Trachelipodidae > Trachelipus > Trachelipus rathkii. The sequence continues at coordinate 27,874 of JABUQX010003479.1, read as the reverse complement.
ATGCCACACTATTTCATTTGTTTATATGCTATTGTCTTGAACTATAATAATATAATACTAGGTATCATAACACAACTTAAAAAAAAATTTTTTTTGGCATTTTTGAGGCGTATTTTCTTTTGAAACCAGCAAATACCAAAGTCAATATTGCAGGTGAATTAACATCTATGGTAGTTAGTATAATGTGTGAAATTTTCAGATTTTTAGCACTTACCCATCAGAGATATTAAGGTTTAAAGTTACCGATTTTCCGAAAAATTGATTTTTGGACAACCTGTAAATTTTTTTAAAAATATTCACCAAACTTCAAATAAGAGTTTAGGTTAAACCATACTTCAGTATGTATCATCACATCCAATTTCATGTGTTAAATTATTTCCCTTCTTATTAATAGATACACCCAGAAAATGGAATTTTCTTCGAATTCTTTATCACAATTTTTCGATTCATTTCTCATGGTGAAATATATTTTGCCAAAAAAAAACATAAAAGGCAATGTACTTAAGGTATCCGCTAACATCAATCTGCTATGAACTTTGGTATAAGAATTACCAATATGGAGATATGACTTAAAATGTTACCTCTAATAAGTGATAAATTTTGCTCCACCTGGTCAAACATTTTGGCTCACCCTGTTACAACCAGAGTAAATCTACAAAAACAAATGGTGGTTCTGAACTCTCCAGGGATAACATTAACTCATGCAAAATATAAAAAGTTTTCAAAAATTATCGAGCGGCCAACTTCCATTATTTTGGTACGCAAAAAATGGATAGACCCTATGGCTATTTCTTCCTCATTCTCTATTATATTTTGCTTTATGTTTTCTCTAGTTTTTTCTTTCACATCGTAATCTTTTAGGTTTATCCATTCTTTTTCCTCATTGTCTTCTCCTATAATATTATAAAGAATATTTATATTTACCTCCTTTTTTTCCCTCCTCACTCACGATTTTTATATTTTTCCACCTTTCTTCATCCGGTTTAACCATATATTCTCCTCCTATCTTTAGCTTGGATATATTTAACTTTGTCTTGGTCTATTCTGCTCCTCTCTTCCTCTCCTCCTCACTAATCTTCATATTATTTTCCTCTTTTCACTAGATGAGTTCTCCTCACTCTCATCAACTTCATCTTCCTCATGATTTCTCTTTTGTATTCTTGTTATATGCACTTTGTTAATTTCTTTCATGTTACCTCCATATGTCTCACCCACACGGTTTTTCCTTCTCTCCCCACCACTTTTGCGGGTCTCTCCATCTGTTTTCATTCTTCTTCTTATAGAAAACTTTGTCTTCTAATTCTGCCTCCTCCAGTTTATGATGTCTGACATTCTGTTTTAAAGCTATTTTTATCCTATTCTTACAATCTACACTTTGTATTATTTCTTGTATTTTTTCTTGAATTTTCATAATCTCATTTAACTTGATTCCTTCCCAATTTTCTTCCAATTGAGCCGGAGTGTACTCTTCTTCTTCTTTCATCGTTGTATTATATATTCCGAACACTTTCTGTCTGGGAGAAAAACCACCAGTTGAAATTATCCCATTCCTCGCATTTACTATCCAATAGAGAGCCCATTTCTTTCCTCCAGTTTTTCTCTTCTTTTACTTTTCTTAGGCTTATCTTTTAGAATTCTCCATTCTCTCACATTTTGGCCATTGCTCACCGTGATTCGCCTCAGTGCTTAAAAGTTCTATAGCCTAAACTATCTGTAAATTTCTGTAATTCTTATTCTGGAAATTCCTTCCACCATCAGTTATTATTCTCTGGTGTACGAAAATTCTATCAACTTTCCATTACAAATTTCTATCATTTCCTCGGGTCTTTTACTTTTTATCCTTTTGCTTGACAGAATCTCGTATTCCAATCTATAATACAAGAAATTTACTCGCGTCTATTTCACAATATCTAATGCTATGAGCTTCATTGAACTCTCTTAGCTAAGGCAACATACTACAGGTTTACTAGGAGTTTTTTTAAATCTCTTACAAATATCACAATTGTCAGATTATCTACCAATATTGGAATTTTTTCCTTTTTATTGATCTCAAAATTTTTTTGATTGTTTTTTTGCATACTGATTAATCAATTCTTTAAGTTTCTCAAAACTACAATGTCCAAATTGAAGGTGAAGTTTCCTACAATTCTTTTCCCTTTTCTGATCATCTTCTAACCATCTCTCTTCCTTTATATATTACCAAACACTTTTTCCTTCTTGTCTAGTTCTTAACTTTATTCTCAAATGACCTTTCTCATCTTTCACAAAAGGAATCTTTTTCCTTTCAACAAGTTCATTGCATTCTAAGATCATTTCCTTAAAATTAATTTTCGACTGGAGTTTTCTAGTACTTTAGTTCCAATAAGCAGAGGAATATTACCTTCAAGAATCTCTGTTTCTATATAAACCTTTCTATCCCAAGGGAGATTGGGATATTCATTGTTGCTTTTTACTCTCAAATTTTTTCATTACCAAAGAATAGTTCTTGCATGGAATCTTTTTTTTCTGTTCGGGTACATTCTTCTAGTTCTTCTCGCTCATTGACTCATTATTACCCTAGTCACAACTCGCCAACAACAGTATTAGGGCTCCTGTATCTATGATACCCCAAACATCTTTTTCATTTCTTTATAGTTGTAATACTGGAGTTTGCCTCCTAATAGAACTATTTTCTCCTTGTTATCTTCCCGTTTTTTTCCACCCGAATTTGAACAGTCGGTATCTTAAGATGAACCCTTTTTTCCAACAGGTTCCACAAACCTGTCTTTGATCTACAGACCGATTCAAACATGGCCTTCTCCGCAACAACTTTTGCAAATTAATTTTTCCTTTTTTCAGGGCATTGATATTTCATATGTCCTTCTTTGTTACAGTAAACATTTTATATCCTTTTTCTTTTTCACCTTCATTTAGCCAATTCTTTCACTTTTTCCTTGACCTCCTTTAACGCTATCTCCCATAATATCCATCATAACTCACTCCATCTCTTTTGTATTTCATTTTTCGCCATCTAGACTACTCTCAGATTTTTTCATCTGTTCTTCTAACCTACTCTCACAAATAACAAAACCTCAAGTTTTGCTCCTCATCCTTTGCGCTTCATTCCTGAATTGCAATACTTTTCCTCAAAGTTGCATCAAATCTACTTACATAATCCACCATGCTTTCTTCTTTTCCTCTCATAATTCTGAAGAGATCATTCATGTTTCTGATCTTTGTTCTTTTTTCATCTATACCATATCCTCTCTTTTTATGTCTTTCACCAACTGCCAAGGTTCTCCTGACAAAGCATTCCGAATGTTGATCCCTGGAAATCTAACTATGTCTTTCATACTCCACACCCAATCTTCTACTTTTCCTTTCCATTCGGCATATTCTTCTTTTTCTCCTTTGAATTTGGGGCAATTTTCTCCTCTTTCTACTGTTTCGCGGGTTTTCTCCTCTTTATCTTTCTTATTTCCTCCCATGATCGGTAACTAGGGTGTGATTTTCTTCAATAGAAGTGATGTAAATATAAAATGAATTGAAATTGACAAAACCTTCTAATAATACAAATTACTTTGAAACAAAGAAACTTACTTTGAGATAATACGGAGTACTGCATTCATTTTGCCGATTATAAAACCATTATCGAAGTGATCAATACTAACATCTATACAAAATTTTTTATATAATTAACTTCCAGACGCGCATGCGGCCTAAAACGGTCTTCCCTTTTAAGATACAAAAAAGAATTATAAAAAAACTTATTAACTATCCTGTTAAATCATAATAACGTAACTTCAATAATTTTAAAAGGTATTTTTTCCTCTTTTTACACTTTGATATTTCTTTATCGTCCAATAACTAATTTGTACACATTTTTATCTTTTCTTATATCTACAGTTTATCATGTTTTGTATTACTAAAAAGTTCATCTGAGATCAATTCATTTTTTAGTATTATTCACTGAAAAAAAAAAAATATATAATATATAATTAAATTAGAACTAATAAAATTAATTCGCAAATTCAACGAATCAATCTTGTGGCGATTTTTCCTTCGGACAGAATTTCAGAAACTTCTCTCTCGTAGTTAGGACTCCTTCCACAATACTGAAAAAAATCAATTATTATTATTATTATTCCTGTACATTGACTCAAAAAAATTACCATTATTATTATTATTTAAAGGGCATTACTCTATTATGGAGGTAAGTACTCTAGGTATTTGCTACCTATAGTCCGGACAGGGATCAAACCCTAACCCTTCGCCTTGTTACTGTTATTATTTGTTACGTTATTGTAATTATTCTTTTAGAAATTTTATATATTAGTTTAATTTTATTTATTTTATATTTATTTAACATGATTTATTTTATTTATTTTTTCATAATTTAATTTATTTTATTTATTTAAATTTTTTTTTTTTTTAGGTGATGAAATTTTGCTTAGAAAAAATCAAGATTCGCCAATAGTGATACTATTTCTTAGTTTTAAATTAAATTAAATAATATTATGTTTTTTTATTATTATTATTATTATCATTATCATCATTTAAATTAAATAATATTATCGTTTTTATTATTATTATTATCATTATCATCATTTAGCTTTAAGTATTTCACGAAATTATTATTTTGAAAAGATTAGGCCTAATATTTTTTTTAATCTTGTGGTATGTTATGCTTAGAATTTATCTTGACAAATTGCAAGTGTTATTATGGGTTCGGAAACCGGATAAATATTGTGCATGATGAAAATTTAAATCTTAAGACAATCCATTCAACTTTCAATTCATTCAATTGGCAATTTTGAACCATTAAGAAAAATTTGAATATATAGATTTGTGGTTCATATCTCATTCCAGACTGGGACAGTCTCGATAGGCCCACGTGGCCTCTTACTGTCTCTTTATTTCCTTTGTTAATTTTTAGATTTTAATTTCTTACTTTTTGACCTTCTAAAATAAGTGAGAATAAACTGTAGAAAATCTTTCATGTCTCATTAAATCCTCAGAAAAAAAATGATTAATTTCACTTCTGAAAAAATAGCAGTCTCAAAACTCTGATGTATCCATATTGGATGACTTTACATCCACACATTGAATGGCGTTACATCCTCCACATAGCACAGCAGATACAAGCCACCAGAGCTTCTCTTCGGTTGTTTCGTTTTCTTCTTTTTATGACAGTAAGGATCATCTTCTTGAAGAGGTTCCAAAATCAATGCAATATTTCTCCCTTTGACTTCGAGCTTTATCAAGTGAATAAAAATTTGTGGAAAGTGGTTTTACATAATTTGTGATCCTCGATGTGAGAGAATTGGTTGAGAAGGACACGAAATCTGATCCTGACCACCGGTGAGGCTGCCCCGCAGTTGTGTGTATACAGTAATTAAGGAACAGGGATTACAAAAGTTGCAGTCCAAATAGATGGAAAAGAGGATTCGATCTAGATTCTATTATACAGATCCAGCAAGAACGCTGAAGCAGAGGGGTGAATATGACGAAGCATTATGTACGAAATTAAGTCTGGGCCAAGGGCACCGTCTTTGCTCTTCACCAGTACAGTTTGATACTCTGCAAGTGTGAAAATATGGTTATAGGTATGATCTTCCCCTTTCGCTGTTGAAAAGTCTGGCGATGCAGTGTTAATTCTCAGTTTTTGAAGGCTTCAGAATAGCGGAAAGAACTTGAGTGGCTAGCAAAACTATATCCTAAAGCATCTGCAGGAACAGAGATCGTACCGGTTATACCAGGTTCACAACGGAGGAGAGGACTGTAGGTGAAGAGTTGTTTTAGCGGCGAGACATTTTCTGTGCAACTTTCCACACTGAAGAAGGGGAGTTGTGGAGTTGACAGTCGAAGTATAAGTTCGAAAGTATTGCTTACGTGTTTGGCGATTAATTCGACGAGATCTCGCCGCAGCTGCTTTAAAAATAATGTTTGGGGTATTGCCTTAGAGTTTTTTCTCCTCCCGGTTAGCTTGTGCACACTCTTGGGACCACCAGGGGATTGCGAAACGCCTACCTGCGGAAGATCGCTGAACGCAAGTTTCCGCTGATATGATAACTTGTTGGAAGAATTTAAAGGCATCATCAACAGTCGGAACCCGCTTATTGAAGGGAGAGAGTGAGATAGCTGTAGCCTGATGAAATGGAGCCAGCTGGAAATGGGTTTTTACATTGGGCTCGGTGCAAGTTCATTTAAGGCTGTTGGGTAATTGTCACTGCCGTATAAGTAATCAAACCAGGACCTGGTGAAGCTATCCATAAAAGAATGAGAGCAAAAGGAAATATCAATACAGGAAGAAGTGTTTATATCTAAACGTTCATATGTAGGAAGTCCTGTGTTAAGGCATCCCAGCGAAAAGGGTGTTAGATCAACAAGTATCTTAAACTTAGACGAGGTGACAGAGTCGCCCCATAAGGGATGACGAAGATTGAAGTCTTCCAGTATAACAACCGGAGTAGGGAACCGCTTAAAAAGGTGGGCTAGATAAGTCTTGGTAAACTCGCTACTGGGAGCCAAGTAGATCGATGGACAATGATGCGTGCTGCCACTGCATGAAGTCTAGTTCGAAGAGGGACTGGAGAATAGGGGATAGCCTTTTGAATAAGAATTTGTTACCTCTTTCTATAGAAGCTAGCGGCGATTTATATTCTGACGGTTGAAAGAAATCGCGATGACAAGTGTGAAGTTCCTGCAAAACATTATGTACTTTGGTGTACAGTAATGTTAATTAATTGAACAAGTTCTTCAAAATTAGAGTAGTAGCCACGACAATTCCATTGAAGGAAGGTGGCCATGCTATGTTGTTATGAATATTTTGAGGATAGTCTTTTGAGACAATTGTCTCTGTGACTAGGGATAATATTGGAGGTGGATACAGATGAGGAGGAAAGGCTGAGACTTGGTCCCGAAGAGGAGCAATAAAACCTGTTGGTAAGGAAAGATTTTTGTTGTACAACCGGGTTTGAGGTGGGGGGGGGGAGGCTAAGGCATAGGGAGTGCTGAGAGAGGATATTCGGAAGAAGAGTTATAGGAGGATTCAGAAGAGCTGGAATAATCCTGCAAGATATCAGAGGATTGGTTGTTATGAATAGTATGGTTGTTGGTACAATCTATTGATGTCAATGCTTTTGTCTTAGGAATAGACTTATGGCAAGGTCTCTTCTGAGTTGCATTTTTTATACCTGGGGTCTGCGTGTTTTGCTTTAGAAATTTGGATGTTTTGTATTTTAGCGAATAATCTTTAGTTTGGTGATTAATCTTTTCTTTGTGTTTAGGAACATCTTTTTCGGGAAACTGAGTCAAGGGCTACTTTTGGACTATTTGAGAAGTCGGTAGTATAGGCAATGCAGGCGGGCAGGTTGCATGAACTGTTTGAGTTTCGCTAGAATTTAGGGAAAGAGTTCTACTGGAATGGAGTTGTGTTGGTGGATGGGGTCGGTGTGTTCTACTTTGGTAATTCAGATGTTTTATATTTTAGAGAGTAATCTTTGCCATGGTGCTTAATTCTTGTTTCTATTAAGGGACATCTTTTTCAGGAGTTGGAGTGATGGTGGGAGACATATTAGGGGACAAAGACGCAGGACTCTTACGTAAGTTTGGTGAATTCGTAGGGAGGATATGGGGAAGAGTTTCTTTGCAAGAAATGCTCTCCAAGCTATGTGGTGGATGAACAGACTATGTTTCATTGCTGGTCAGTTGAAAACTAGCACTTTGTGTAGGGCTGTTGACGGCATTTTGTTGGGGAGGGGGGGAGATTGGATTGAAGGCTGTTTTTCGACTATTTGAATAGTCGGCAATATAGGCAGTGCAGGTTACAGTAACTGCTCGAGTCTCTCTGGGATTTGGGGGAAGAGTTCTACTGGAATGGAGTTGTGACGGTGGGTTGGCACGCGGAGATGGGGAGCTGCTGCAATTGGAGCATAAGATTGCCTTGATCTTGCAGGATATTTGTCTATGAGCTGGTGTATGGCAGCTCTACTGCTCAGATTTTTTATGGTGCATAATTCCAAAACCTCCTATTTATAGTTCATACAGGTAAGACAGGCATTTAAGGAAAGAGGCACTGTGGGGTCCTCCAGTTTTTGCAGAGTGGTGTGTTTTCACAGGGAATGTGAAATTGTTCTTCACAGACTGTGCATATATCATGTGGTCCCCAGTATTTTCGGGGATGTCCAAACCGATGGCCTTTCAAGCAACGTCTGGGGCGCGAATAAACGTACGAACACTGTAGCTTGCAAACCCAATTTTACCCTAGTAGGTTGGAAAGGGGTGTTAAAGGTCAGTAGCAAACGAGGATATGGGGTGTCAGGCGAGTCCCAACGTGGGGAAAATCTGTAAACGTTAGTAACAGGAAGTCTTTTCTGCTGTAGATTTCTTAGAATGACAGCAATATCTTCGTTTTTCGTTGTTCTAAGAAGTAAATATTTTTTGCCTTTGGATTTGTTTCTTATTTCATCAGGAGTGGAAATAAAAGGGATGTTTCCAAGAGAAGTTAAGGATGACAAGATAGAACTTTGATTTCGGGTAGTAGCTTACACTAAAAGGGACCCATTCCTCATTAACGTGACTAAGGGGTTTTCAAATCCTAAAGCTTTTTCAAATGCATCTCTAAGAATGATTGTTCTTTATCAGTAAGTGCTTTGGTCGTGGTGAATCTCAATAAGTAATACATCGAGAATGTTGTCAACTGGCAGTCCCGGAGAGGGAGCAGCATATGAGGTAAACAATTGAGAACGACTATGACGGGGTGGGGGACCTTTTTGGAGTTATCCCGACCGTTTGGACATCTTAGATGTAGAGGGCGTGCCAGGCGACTTGTCGCTGGGGGTAGACAGAGACCTTCCAGGTGAAGTGGAAGGAATCACGGCATTAGCATTCGAAGTGCAATTCAGAAGAGTAAGTCCAATAATCGATGAGGGTTCGGTAATCTTAATATCCATCAGGTTCCGAGAAAAATTAAGGTTTTACATGGTATATTAAATCAAAGGGGTTCCCTTCAAGGGTGTCAAACCCTATGAGGTTTGTACCTGGAGAACCGCTAAGCGCCGGGTGAGTCTCTTATTATAGATGTTCCAAAGAGATGTCGGGAAAAAAATTTTCAAACCTAGTGCTACTTAGTGTGCGCACAATCACGAACTGGTGATGTGGTTCACACCCTTAAACCACAGTTGACGCCAGGTGCCCCTCCCATAAGAAAGGGTATCATCGGGGTTACTAAAAAAGATAGAAATTGTGGTGGAGAAAGTGGATTGAAGAAACACAAAATTAATATGAAAAATGAGGGGAAAGAATGATGGCGGAAAGATTACACATGTGACAAATGCTAATGAACAAATGCACATACCAAATCTTGGTTCTTATCAGTGTCATGCTCCAGGTTGTATATCAAGAGCATAACACCATAATAAGAATCAATACCCCCTGCGGGTATAATATATATATATATATATATATCATATAATATATATATATAATATATATATATATTATATATATATATATATATATATATATATTATATTATATTATATATATATATATATATATAATATATATATTACTAGTTAGCCTGTATCAGCTATTGAGAATGATTACAGTTTAGCACTAGCGGAAAGTAAGGTATAATGAGTTTTTGTGTGAAGTTATGTTATGTTAGATGGCTAAACACCCTTAATCTAACCATACTTAAAACTTTTCATAATCTTGCCTCCCTGGCACTAACACAATCATAGGGCGTATTCCTAACCTAGCGCTGCGAGGGAGATCATTAGGCTCTGTTTTACTTATCCATTTTTAATATTTTTTATCATGTGAACTATTATACATTTAAGGTTTGCACATAAAAAGCTAAATTGTTAAATTATATCTCGGAAGAGGCCCGATATTTAACTAAAAATCCTATTTTTCTTTAGAATAACATAGATATTTGGAACATTGTAAATATTATTAGTGAATATCGTCACAAAAATAAAATTAAAGAAATAATTGATATTGACTTGGATTGAGAATAATAAAAATAAAGGTAAATAGAAAAGCCAAACATTTTTGAAAAATATAATTAAAAGATTTGACACATTAATGAAATAAAAAATATAGGAATAGTAAATATTTTGGGTTTTACATGTTCTTAATGTTTTAGAAACAATGTTTGATATATGAACATCTTTCAGAAAGTCTCAGAGAAAGAAGGCCTTGAATAATTCAATATATCATTATCAAGGTAAAATGTTGTCAAAAGAAAAAATTAAAATCTATTTTTCTTATTATTGAATGTAATATTAATTTCAAAATACAGGCAACAACAAAATACAATTTTTTGACAATTCTTGGCTTTCTGAGTATGGATTGGTTTGAATTTTACGAAATTTACTAAGATTAAGCGAAATTTCCTGGTTCCCAAAGTCTAACATCAGCTCAAAGTAATAGCTTTTTATTTCGGAAGTTTACTCAAGTTTTTTTCTTTGTTGGGTGTGAAAAAAAAACATTCAAAATAAAAGCAGCAACTCTTAACATCAATAACTGACAACCCAGACCAACTAATCATAAGAGTTATCTTCTCAGACTCGTAAATAGTCGGATGTTGATATTAATAATAAACCGACTTCAAACTAAAGAAAATTTTTATTAGTAATCATAAATAAGGGTGGGATAAAATATAATTGCAATAGTTATCAATGGTGGAAAATTTAGAGATTAAAAAAGATTTATGTATTTTTTTTTTATTTTTGCAATTATAATAAAATTTATGATCGTCTTTTATTGAGCTCCACATCTCTGGTAATCCATTATTTTAATCCTACAGTTAGAAATAATCTAAAGCCCAAAATAATAAATGGTGTGACTCAACACTTCTTGATACCCAAGTCCCCATTAGGTAATTGTGTTTCTTTAAATTTTAGACTTTTTTGGTCAACCTTTCCATCCACACCTATGCAAGTTAACTGCATATTTGTATGTGATTCATCATCTTCGCATATGACCTTTGCCTTTGCCCTATCTATTTTGCATTTATAGGTCATTATGTGAGTAATGTCAATATTTGGTCTCCGTAAATGCCTGATGTCACGAAGTAATGCATTAGCAAGAGATGCACCAAGAGTAGAAGAACAATCACCTCTGACAAGTTCCATAGTATGTCTGGGTAGTTTCAGTTTGCTATAGTCTGTTGAACACATTTCGTTTGGTATCCATACATCTTCTTGCTAAAATAGATTGAAATTTGTATAAAAGTATATTAAATTAAGACACAACTAATATAATATGAATAAGTCAAAAGATAATTACCTCGTCCGTAGAAGGTGTGTTACTACTCCCCTGTGATGGCTCTGAAGTTACATCCGAAATATCTGGTAACTCAACATTTTCCATACGTAATACTTGTTCATCATATCTGAGCCTCTTATCTCTTTTTATAGCGACTTTGTCTATTGAAGAAAGCTGGTATGATCCTTTAGGTCCAGTTTTAATTCTCTGATCTCGTAGATAAGCTCTGTCCTCTATTGGGACTTTTGCATTTGTAGAGCAAATGCATATAATGTGTAACTGTTCACAGTTTTCTATTTTGCAGTTTACCATTCTATCACTGCAGGGTTTAATGTCCAAAGGACAGGTGCAAGCAGAGATATCAAAAAGCCTGTCTAATTTTCCATCGAGATTCTTTTTGGCTTGAGCTTTACCATGTTTCCGGTTGATGTTTTTCACTAAGGTCAAAAGATCTTTAACCTTTCTATAAAGAGACTTGTCTGTAACAAGAGGAAGCCTTGGGTTGACATTCTGCCAAATAGATTTGAGAGCATTACAAATTTGATGAATGACATTCGAAAGGTCGGCACTGGACGTTAGTATGAACGCGATAATGCCCACCTATGTATTTGCCTATGTACTAGGTTCATTCATTAATAATTCACACGGACTACCACCATATTTTTCGATAGTCTGTTGTCGAGTTATAGGTTTAATCTTAGGAATTTTTAATTAGTTAGAAGAATAAATATGTAAATAATTAAATATTTATATTATTTCATTGAAAATAAAAAACACATTACATTTAAGAAAACGCATCAGCGCTAGTGCATTCACCCACATGTTTCCATCAATACAAATACATAACTGAGAATATATAATGATGAACAATATAATCTTAAAGAATTAATGTTCAAACCAAGAAATAACATGATTTAGTTCCAAGTCATCGTGATGGGGCAGAAACTTTAAATGCAATTCTGCAAACAGTGCATCATTTGAAAGGTATACTTTAAGACTATTGTAGTTATGGTAAATTTAGTGTTTAATATATATATATATAATATATATATATATATATATATATATATATATATATATATATATATATATATATATATATAATAATATATATATATATATATATATATATATATATATATATATATTATATATATATATATATATATAATATATATTATATATATATATATATATATATATATATATAAATATATATATATATCTTGTCTTCTTCTTTATCTTCCTTTATTTTTCAAGAATGGGAGTAAGTGCGTGACGAGCACGGAAAGAAAAAGCAGTAGAGAACTGACATTAAGTCGAAAAGTAAGCCCAGCCTTACCGCCAACTCTGTACCATTAATTTAGCGAAACTCTTCGCAGTCAGAAAATCCACCCTAAAGCTTTCATGGGACAGCGATGAACCCTCACTATGGTAGATCGTCAGTGTAAGGGCTCATCCCTTGCCCAGGTGGGACAAAACCATACCCCCTCACAATCCCCGCCATTCACTCCTGCTTATACACCTTTCTTCTCGCTCTACCAAACTCACATTCTTCTCCTTAAAAAACATTCGTTTACTGACTCAATCACTTTTTCTTTCGGTCTCCCAAGCCGGTCGGTTCCCAACACACTCTCCACTATACATCCGCTTTAACCAACCGACTATCATTCATTCTTTCCATATGGACCAAACCATCTCAACATACTTTCATTTATTCTTCTTCATTTACCCCTTTCTTCAACACCACACCACTCTCTAATAAGTTCATTCCTCATTTTATCAATTCTTCTTACACCTAGACACCCCTAAATTGTCCATCTGACACATTGAACTTTAGATCTATACTTTCTATTCCAGACCATAGTCTCACCTACTATACAATAACCAGGATAAACAATTATACCCTCATGTAAACCCTAGCACACTCAAAAGACTTAGTCCCTTTACATTCACCAACGATTTAATTTCACAGCCAACCTTCCTGCCATTCACTACTTTCCTACTACACTCTGCCATCGTCCGTCCCTTCTCATCCAACACATACACTAAATATTTAAACTCAGACACTTTTCCAGCTGCTCACCATCTAACATAACTTACACTGTAGGAGGTCCTCATCCACAACCATAACCTTACTCGTATCCACGTTACTTTCAAGCCCTCCTTTTACACACCCTGCAACCCCTCTACAATCCTCTCAAACTCTCTTCAGATTCGCCAACACAAAACCAAATCATCCGCATATAATAGGTATGGCACCCTCCACTCATCTCCATTCTCCATCATTCTAACACCATTTCCTGCCATCCCCACCTCGAATTCTTTCATAACCCCATCCATATACAAATTGAATAACCAAGGAGACATAACACAACCCTGTCTTACTCCGCTATTAATCCTAAACCAATCACCATTGACACCATTTATTCTACACACGCTTCAACTATCGTCATACATACTTTGATTCCATCAGAAGCCTACACCAACACCATATATCACTAACATCTGCCATAAACCTTCCCTATAATCATATCATACGCCTGTGGCAAATCCATAAAACCTAAAACAATTTATTCTTCTTCTCCCTCATTTTCTCAATCATTTGTTTCAATGTAAAGATTTGATCCACACATCCTCTACCACTCCTTAACGCACCTTGTTCTTCACCAATCAGTCCTTCAGTCACTCGACGCACTCTTTCGACCAAAATACAGCATATACCTTCCCTACACACTCAAACTTTTCTCCTATAATTTCTTACAGTTCCCCTTTCTCCCTACCCTATATCAAGGGCACTATACCCGCTCTCCTCCAAATCCCTTGGAACTATACCCACTCATAAAACGCTTTATTACACAACTTTCCAAATTCCAATCAATCACCATCCGCCTCCGTTCTTGATCACTTTCACCAGTAATTTCATCTATACCTGCAGATTTTACCATTCTTCAACTTTTTCACTCTGCCATTAATTCCTACTAATAACCCATTCCCAAAATACCTATTCCTTCTTGCACCATCAAACCCACACACATCACTATCACCTCTTCATTACTGTTAATATTTTGTGCAGATTTTCGAAGTGTTCTTTCCACACTCCTCTCACACCCATTTTCATCAGTTACAAAAGCACCATCCCTATTCATATTCTAAGCAGAATCCCCTTATTCTCATTCTTAACCTTTTCAGCGCTTCCTTCCAGAAGAGCTTCCTATTCCCTTGTAATTCCCCATTCATCCTCCTTTCAACTGTTCATTACCTCTTGTTTTCTCCTACGTATACACCCTTTTAGTATTTCTTTTTTCCTCCTTAATAATTTCAAGCATCTTTCTTTTGAGTCTTCATCATTTGCTTTTTATTACATTCAACCACGCTCTTTACCTTAACCGCTTCATCACTCTTTCATTCCACCATTTCACTGTTTATCATTCTTACTTCCACTTAGCACATCACATATTCCTTGCATACTAACAATTGCTTCCTTCATTTGCCCCCAGAAATTTGTTCAGTATCAACTTGTTCACATTAACCGTTTTACTAGCGAGCCTCTTACATACTTAGTCTTATTGTCTTGCTCACTTAACTTTTCACTCTTAATTTTACCTACTGCCTTTCGTAATCACCTTTCCTCTCCATCCAAGCCCCCACTAACAATTTTACATAGAACAAACATAATGATCGATAATCCCATTCCTAAACCCCTCACTGATTTAACATCCAACCCATACTTCAACCATCTCCTTCTTCACCAACACAAAATCAATCATACTTTCACTTCGATACCATCTCTACCTACACCAACTCTAGTATAACTTATGGATTTACTTCTTGTGTAAAGAAAGTATTACTTACACCCATACCTCTCTCTTCACAGAAATCCTTCCTACCATTCTCATTTTCTCCCGACACCAAAAAACCACCTGTTATACCATCCTTTTTTTTTTGATTCACCTAATCCAACCATTCACGTCCCCCAACACTATCAATTCTGAAAATCCTACTCACCCCATCCAAAATTATCATTCAGATTATTCCAAAAAATTGTACTCTCTTCACCGTTTCCCTCAGATGGGACCATATTCACAACCACACATACTTTAACCTTTTCAAACTTAATTTAACCATTAGAATTCGTAGGACTCACACACCACAAAGTCTACCATAGTTCTGTACCACAGGTCACTCATCAAAATTGCAATTCCTTCTCTCCTCTCTCATTCCTTTCCACACCAGCACACACACATTTCACGCCACACCACTCATTTTCACCGTTTCCTTTTCACCTGTTTGTTTCAGTCACAGCGAGCAAAATCAAATTTGCCTTTCTAAATACATCCATCACCTCTCTCCTCAAATCCTCCTCTGCCATTCCATGTACCCATACGATTATTACAAAATTTCGCCCGAAAATTAGGAGAAGGCCGTTACGGGCAATCACGAAAAAACATCTCCTGTTGGCGTGCATCAGCATTCCTAGCAAGAGAGAGGTGGTAGTGGGCAGCCAACCCAACCACCACCGTCTTAGTCGCTTCATACGACACGCAGGACATATGATGGGGCAATTCTTCTCCCCCACACATAGGGATATAGATAGTAGGAGTCTGTACGGTTGTATCTAGAAGATGGGTGGGTACTTAAGTATGTATATATTTATGTGGATAAATGGGTGTAGGTAATATGTTGCCTGGAGGATGGTGTGTAAAGGAATATGGATCACCGTAAAAACGACCATGTATCTTTTCGGCAAATTGTATGGAATCGTTTGGTACATAGAATCTAGAGCAATAAATGGGGGGGGGGAGAAGGAGGGTTGATGGATTATTTTGAAAGGGGGTAAATTTGATTTGCTCGCTGTGACTGAGACAAAGATTTGAAAGGAACAGCTAAAGATGAGTTGTTGTGCGTGTGGAAATTTGTGTCCGTATTGTTATGTGGCTGAGTCTGGAGAGGAATGAGCAGGAAAAGAGGAGTTTCGATTTGCTATGAGTATAGTTGACCATCGTATGGCACAGGAATTTATGGTTGATTTATTGCTTGTGTTAGGTACTTGAATTCTGTTTAAATAAGTTTAAAAAAGGCGTTCAAGATATGTGTGTGCTGGTTTTATGTTAACTTATGGTAAATTGAGGTGAAGTTCAGGAGGACGGTGCGACTTTCTGGGGATAATCTCTGAATGACGTTTTAGAAGGGTATGAAGTAAGGAGCTTCAGATTGTTATGTTGCGATCTAAATGGTTGTATGGTGGATAGAGTGATCAGGAAAGGGATGGTATTGTATAACAGATAAATTTGTGGGGTGTCAGGAGAAAATGGGAATGGTAGTAGAAGGGATGATTTCTTTCAAAACAAGAGTTATCAACAAGTTATACTAGAGATGGTCTGTAAGTTAGAGATTGTTATTATAAGTTGAAAAATGATGATTTGTGCGTGTGAAAAGATTCTGTTGAAAATATTTGCATGGATTGCCTAAATCAGTGAACGGCTGGGGAAGATTATCGAATTCAATATGTTCTTTTATGTAAGATTTAAGTTTAGGAAGTTGAAGCGAGAGGAAAGAGTAAGAAGGATGTGGAAGAATCTAAGAGCCAAGAAGATTAAGGAAAAGTATTTAAGAACCCTTGCAAATAAAATCAGTTGAACGTGAACAAGATGAAACTGAACAAATTTCTGGGCACAAATGAAAGTAGGTCTTTGTTAGTTAGTGCAAGAGAATGTTTTGTGGATGTGCTTAAAGTAGGAAGTAAGAATTTCAATGATGAATGGGGTGGAATGAAAGAATTTTAAGTTAGAATTAAGGTTGTTTTTAAATAAAAAGAAGGGGTTAAAGTTGAATTGTAACTAAAAGCAAATTGATGACGGTTTCTCAAAAGAAAGAGTTTGTTTGAATTATAAAGGATGAAAAAAAAGCCAAAAAGACTAAAATTGCATGACATAGAAAAAATTAAGTAAATAAATAGTTTGGAGGACTGAATGGGGGGAACTACAGGAATAGAAAAAAGCTATTCTGAAGAAAGCACGAAAGATTTAAGAATGAGAATAAGGGGATCTGCTTAGAAATAAATGAAATTAGGGATGGTGCCTTTTCCGTAAGATTTGCTTTCGTAACTGATTTGAAATGGATATGGGAAGAGGTGACGGACCACTTTCGAATATCTGAATAACATTTGCAGTAATAAAGAGGTAATAGTTAAATTATGTGGGTTGATTGTTTTGCAAGAAGAAATACGGGTTATTTTGGGCGGAGGAGTTATATGGACAGGGGTGGGTGAGAAGGTTGAAAGAATGGTTATTAAATCGCAGCATAGATGGAAATACTGGTTGAAAATGATCAAGAATGGAGGCCGAGTTGGTTGATTGAATGGAATTTGAAAGTGTGTAACAAAGCATTATGCGAGGTATAGTTCCGAAGATTGGAAGAGAGATAGTAAGAGTACCCATTATGTAAGGGTAAGGGGATAAGGGAACTGTAAGAACTATAGTGGGATTAGTTTATTCGATTGTAGGGAAGATTATATGCATGGTATTTTGGTTTGAAAGAGTGCGTCGAGTGACTAAGACCTGAAGAGAGAAGAATAAAGAACTAAGGGTCAGAGAGAAGGAGGGTGTAGAGAATGTG
>JABUQX010003479.1:0-2500 GCA_015478945.1 Trachelipus rathkii | reverse complement strand
TGAATGTCCACAGAACAGACTGGATGGCAGGAAAGAAAGGAAGCTAACCGCAGCGAACCAGTCTGCGAGTTACTAACAGCAACACAAAACTCATGTGCCGACAAGGCACCCCCTTGTCTACGAGGGCCGTCGTTAAAGGAAGGTGGCCAGCGCGAGTGGAAAGTTCCCTCGAGCACCTGCCGCCACGGTACCTATAGGAAAAGAGATAAAGCACCAACCCATCGCGCCTCAAATATAAAGGGTCAAGTGAACTAGAAAGTACAGGACAGTTTAAAAGTCTTTTGGCCTTTGACTCGACCATATCCAAAAGCCGGATGAAACCAGGACCCCCGCCGAACACAGAATATGAGAGGGCAGTACTCCATACAGTGCGGATGAGACCCTTGTATAGGTGCAGTAACTGAAAGAGCGAAAAAAAGTCTCGCACTCTAAACAGAAACTCCCAGTTCTTTGCATGGCCGCCCTAGACAACCACTGTGATTTTGAGTTTCAAAACATTTTTTTTGTTTATGCTTAGCGGGCCAAGGATGTTTATATGTCAACAGGAGAGACGAGAGAACCGTCTTCGAAAGAGATAGAAAAGTTA
This sequence comes from Trachelipus rathkii, assembly GCA_015478945.1. NCBI lineage: Eukaryota > Metazoa > Arthropoda > Malacostraca > Isopoda > Trachelipodidae > Trachelipus > Trachelipus rathkii. The sequence continues at coordinate 1,914 of JABUQX010003479.1, read as the reverse complement.
GAGTTGTCTTAGAGAGCAGAGAGATTTGTAGAAGTTGGGTTTTGAAAGAATTAAATTTCACAAGCTGGAGACGACCCAACCCTGAAATTCTATCCAGATCAGCGCAGATCAGACATCTGGAAAGATTTAAGAACGAGAGGCAATTCTAGAAGTAAAAGAGGGAGCAGAATTGATTATGAGTTGAAGAATGAAGGGGTCAAGTCATCGACATTATGAGTGAGATAGAGTTAGATGTGGCAGAGTGAAGAAGATCATTGATGAAAATCAGGGAATAAGTAGGAGTGATAAAAACAGGAACCCTGAGGACACCACTAATTGAACAGAAAAAGAAGAAGTCGCCCCCAATCAACAACAGCGCGCGCATGCAGCGATTTGAAAGAAAAGCTTAAGACATAAGTAAGCAAAGCAGAAGAAGGGAAAACCAAAGTGAGGGGAACTTGGAGAGCAGTGACGCGTAGCCATACCCGCGTAACAATTGCTTTGGCATATGTGCAAGCGCCACCCACCACAAGTCGTTCCCGTAGTTCCTAAGGGCAGGAAAACCATAAATCTGTTTAAATAGGAAAGGTAATATTCGCCAGTAAGATTCTCGAGCACCGAAAAAGCCGTACTAAGGGTAATCAGAAAGAAGGGAAAGAGATTCAAGATGAATCTAAGAAGTGAGAGTTGAGAAGGGTTTCAAAGATCTTAGAAAGAATACAATGTGAGAAGCTATAGGCGATAAGTTTAAAGGGGGAAGGGGGGGATCAAGAGGGCAAGGCATCATTTTTTTTTTCGGAATAGGTTGGAACATAGCGCGCTATACCAACACTGAGGAAAGTACTAGTTATTGAGGCATGAGAGAGATATAGTTGAACGAGGGTGGTGGGGTCAGCACGGAAGCACACTTCCTCAAAAACTCGGAGAGGAATGCCACATCCGGGCACCCGCCTTCCTAACGTTTTTCATAGATTTCAGGAGCTCATTGCACCCGATCAAATGAAATTGAACAGTAAAGGCATAGGACGCCTGAGAGGAGAAGGAGGAGGAAGAGGAAATACCAGAATCGTCCAGGGTTGAATTAGAGGAAAATAGGAGGCCAAAGAGATGATTGGCCTTTCAGTTGGAGTTTTAACAACAGAATCATCAGAGCGAATAAGAGGAGGAAAGGGATGATTTACAGAAGTTGTTAGAGATGTTTTTGTCAAGAGGCCAGAGAGATTGTTCAGTAGGGAGAACAAGGAGGTCAGCGCGATTTTCGTTTTAATTAAAGTCTGCTTTGCTCGTCGAAGAGTATCCCTGCACCGATTCTAGCTGAAAGAAAATTGGCAAGAGTGATAGGAGGAACGAGAATTTTTCCACACCCGAATGAAGCCATTGTCTCTACCCTGAATGGCCAGGGAACAAGCACCAGCGAACCATGGATTTTGAGGAGAAAAAGATTTAGGTCCAAGAAGGAATGAAACTGCTCATCCCATTAACAATTACAGTTCCCACTTTATTGGCAGAATCTGAAGCGTCTTAAGAGCCAAAGCAGTCACTTCAATTAAAGTTAGCCAATGCCCCCCAATCGGCCCTATCAAAGTGCTAGAAAAACCGCATAGGCAGGATGGAGATGTGAGAGAAAGTATAAAATTAAGTGATAGAAGGTTGTGGTCAGATTTACCGATAGGAGCCGAAGCGTGGGTGTATTTATTAATAGATGAAGGCACTAGTGGTGAAACACTAGGCAATAGAGTTCAAGAAATCGGTTGGGACAATCAGGAATGGTGTTGTTAGGTTATTTAATCAGTTGCTACCAGATCGATTGAGAGAAATACTGTAATGATTCGGCGTTCCTCCCCAACTAAAATCGTTACGGAGAGGAACCCAACAATTCAGTGTTGTGTTCATTGAAATCCCCTAATATAGGACCACCTCAGTAATTTATCTCTC
>JABUQX010003478.1:107500-124247 GCA_015478945.1 Trachelipus rathkii | reverse complement strand
TTGCCAACGTATACCTATGCTTTCTTCTCCCCACAGAGGGTAGTGCTAATTCCTCTGCTTCTAAAGTAATCCACACAAAAGTAATTTCCCTAAGTTACGATTCAACACAATCTATACAGTATCCCTTTCTTATCAAAGAATTGCTTACAAATCTTTCATCAAATCTAATTGGCCTATCTCACCGGTGGTCCCTTTCCGGACTCGAGCCAATATCTCTTTTCCAATCTGTATTCTTCTTATAACTCTTTCTTGCTGCAGAGTTTTATTGAAAACAGAATCCTTCTTAAATATGAATCAGATACGATAGACGGGTCTCCAATGAAAGATTCCAAACAAGAGAATGAACCTCCGTGAGAGACAAATTGACCTCTATTTATGAACTTTAACTGTATCGAAGATATCAGGTGTGAAGGTTACCTTTGATTTCTTTATTCCCATGGGAAAAAATTATACTTAAAAATTAAATTTTCTTTAAAATGTTTTTTAAATAGAAATTATCCTTAAATTAATTGTTAATTTTATCAAAATAAATAATATTTCCCATCGAAAATAAATAAATCTAATCGCTCGTCTCTGTGGAGCTTAAAATTTCATCCTTTGATATTCCTAATAGCACAACACACGCCCCCATTAAGAAAGAAACAGCGGCTTTCCTTTTAACTTTACTGTCATCATCACATCCCAATCCTCGTCAGGTAATTTCAAATCTTCAGTGAATGTTTTCCGAATCAAAGGTATTTCTTTCAAAGGTGTTTCTTTTCTTTCTGCCACAACTTTATTCTTAGTTTCTAGTACAACTTTTCCGGGAATCTTTCTTTTTCTTTTACCTCTCTTTTCAACTAATTGTTTGAGAATCCAATTCTTTTTAACTTTCCAAAGATTTAAATTCCTCTCCTCTCTCGACTCATCAAGAGGCTTATCCTTAGGTCCTTCCATAGATTCAATTTTTGTTTCGTTAAGAATATTAATTATTGAACCCTCAACTGATGTATCTATCACTTCAGGTTTCTTTACTGATTCATTATTAATAGTAACTTCTTCTAATGAATCATTTTTCCAACTTGTTGAATGTGCAGGACTGAGACTTTTAATCTTCCTCAAAACTATTTCTACAATGGCAGATATAACATTCCGACTCAAGATGTCTCTTCTTTTCAAATCACTGTCTTCAATTAACTTTTCATATAAGCTTTGATAATGAAGTTTCTCCTTTCCTAATTCCTTTACAACTGATTTGAGATTCTGAAAATTTAATTTTCTGCTGAAATAAATTCTTCTCTCGTAATCTCTTGAACAGAGGCGTATCCTCCTCTTTCGCATTTTCGTTTTTTCAATTGCTGTAAACATCTTCAGCCGTGCGCCTCGAGTTGCTGTAAACTTCATTCCCTGGCCTCAATTTAATTCCAAATTTGGAGTAATGTAATTTGCTCCTTGAGCTTTACTATTCTCAGAAATTATTTGCCTGAAATTTTCTTCACATTTAGAAGCAAATTCTCCATAAAGTCTCCTAATGTTCCTGAGTACGACTTAAATCCGCCAAATAAATTTTTGGTTTTCAAGTTCTTGAAATTCGACCGCTCCAAATTCTATTACTTTTCTTGAAAAGTAATTATTTTCTGACATTGTCGATTCTCCATCATAACTCCAAAAGTTTTTAATTTTTGTTCTTAAGACTCCGTCTTCTTAGCCCTCAATCTATCCTTGGCCCAATTCCTTAATACACTGACGGCTCTCCTTTAGGTAACGGCCAGTTCCTTAAGACCGATCGCGTCCTCTTCCAAATCTAAGTTCTTCTTTCTCATCACCCTTCAAAATCCACCTAGCAGACGCCCCTACGCACGCGGTGTTTATATCGTTCGGTTCTCCTTCGTTCTCATATAGCTGTTGGGTGATCTCAGATACAGCTGACCCTTCCTCCTGTAAATTGTTTACACTTCTTGCGCGTGGCATTACCACCTGACCAACCGGGTGCTCTAATGTGTCATCAAGCGCCTCGGTTACTTCCTTTTGCAAGCCAGTCGTTTCGCCTGCGCATGACATTACTACTTGGCCGTCGGTGTACTTCATTGTATCCTCATGCGCTGCGGCCTTTTCCTTCTGCGAATCGTCCGATTCTCTCGCGCGAGACATTGCCACACTTTCGATAGGGTCTTCTGCACTCCTCGCACCAGGAATATTTCCTATTATCAAGTCCCATAGTCGCGTCGTCCAGAGCTTTAAGGCTTTCAGTACTGCCCCGTGTAGTAGGGTGTATCAAACATCTATATCAACCACAGGTGCGGTCTCTTAATCGTATTGTCTATTTAACAATATTTGTTTCCTCTTCCCGGTCTTTGGTTTGGCGACGCATACTTCTTTTTGACTATGACACATTCACAACCGGTATCCCTTAGCACGATCCCATCCATTCCATTGATCTTCCCGTTGACAACTGGCATCACTGCATTCTGAATATTATGCCTTATACTATTGCTCTTCACGCACGCGGCTCCGACGACAGGTACAGTTTCGCCGCACGCTAAAGCAATCCTATTGTTACTGTCAACGTGTTTCATGAGGTCGACGCCTTTATCAGTTGTCATTTCTTTATGTATTGGCGTAATATCAGAAACATCATCATCTTTATTTCGCTGCTTAATTTCACTTGTTAAAGTGGCAGCCGCCCTCTTAGGTCCCTCTCTCCAATTAATTGAAATGGGCACGAATTGTTATACTGTTCCTATATTGATCGTCTTTCCCTATAAGGGTTGTAATTTTTACAATCGATGGTCTTGTGTCCTTTCTTGCCGCATTTTTAAAACATGTGATCGAATATTTTTTGCCTTTCAAACTGATTTCCGGCTTTCACTAGCAATCTTTCCACCTAGTAGAGTAATAATTTTCTACAAAATCGATGGCTCAGTGCCCTTTCCTGCCGGCATTCAAAACACGTGGTCGGATATTTTTGCCTTTCAAACTTGATTCGTAGTTTTCAAACTCGCATATTTTCTCTCTATTTCTTTTGATGAATCTTCTTTAATAAGATGTGTTGACAACCAAGTTTTTTAATTATGTGCCAGGAAGATAATTCTCTTGCTTCTTGAGCAATCAATATCAAGTTTGTTAATTTTCTTTCGCGCAACTGTCGCGAGTTCTCTTCTGGCAAGTGTATCTATAGAACTGCTCCTACTATTTAGTCGATGAATATCAAATTAAAAATCTTTGGTTAATCTCTGCCAGTTTCGTCCATTTCATCTAACAATAATTTTTTCATCTATCCTATGATACTGGATAGGCCTTTCCGTCGTTGTACTGCCTTCGCGGCTTCTGAATTTTATTCTAATATCGTCCTTCTGTTAAGTTGTAACTATCGGTGAGAAAGGGCCGTTTTCTTAAATTTAATCATAGTCCTTTGACTCTCTTTAGGGGATGCCGAGAATATGCTATTAAAGCATTCCCTGTCAATAGCGAAGCGCTAATAGGTTGGTGACGCCCCAAATTTCCTCTATCCCATCCATTAATTTCTGCGAAAATCTTCTCAAAAAGCGCTCAGGTAGCACAATCTCGGTCCCTGTTATCTGCGAAAGAGGGAGCTTTGGTACCTCGCTTTAACATCATTGTTATGTTTGCAACTTGCTTTGAGTATTATTGGCCAGATTGTCGTTCCAAGTCCTCCTAAGCCTCCATCTCAACTGTTCTCTTTGTTGTCTGGCTATCTTCGTCATTTGTCTTCTCTGCCCGCTTTCTCTTTCAAGGCGTAATCTCTTTGTCTCCCCTCTCTTTCTTGGCAAGCTTCTCTCTCTTGCTGCTTCCCTGCAAGCTTTTCTCTGCAGCTTTCCCTTTCTGCCGCTTATTTGGCAGAATTCTCTCTGTGCTGCTCTGCTGGCAGCTTCTCCTTGCTTTTCTCCAGTTGCTTCCTTCTTTCAGCTGCTTTAACTGGCAGCTTCTCTTTCTGCTGCTTTCTTTAGCAGCTTCTCTTTCTTCCTTTGTATACTGTGACTTCTTTTCCCTTAAGTCGAGTTCTTGAGCAATTTTTGCCAGCGAATTGTAATCCATAGTTGAGAAGGCACAAGCCAACGTTCGCTATTTTCATTTTCCTTCAGAAACTATTTCGGACTAGGCCCCCAATTTATTGTCACAGAATGGGAATTCCCGCCAATAAATAAACGTGACAATCCCCGGAAATTCTTTTTTTCAAAAATCAAAAATAATGATACAACCAAGTTTGTCTAAGGGCGTGGTCGGCAAACCGCGCCTCGCGAGCACATGCGGCTGCTTGCCACCTTGAGTGTGGCTCTGTGGGCCACAAAAATACACAACGCTGTGATTTGAAACTCGTGAATGACTGGCTTTAACTTATTTCTACTATTCACATACCTTAGTTGGATGGTTTGTGCCTTTAATCTTTAGGCTAAGGGCTACTAGAAACCTGACTTAAATTGAAAAACATATTATTTCCATAAAGATTAAAAGTATGTGTATCCGTCAAATCGGTATCTTTGCAATCGTGTGTCAACAGTATATTACCTTTCCAGGCTGCCCCCGGCAGTCCAAGACTAGAAGTGTGTAGTTACAAAATCCGCACCCCTCGCTGTTGGCAATCCCACCTGGCCTCTGTCCGAAGCGCTTTGCATCTCTTCCAAGGTGCGTGCTTCATGTACGAGTTGAGTGACGCCAGTCCCACACAGCAAGTCTCATTGTGCGAGCTGCTTATAGTGCTAGTAGCGTCCCCCAAATCGCCGCCGTGTGAACAAAGTACCGTAACTCGAAAATGAAGTTCATGTATTTTTCACCGAGCCTGTAATAATTCCTACAGGTGTTTTGTCATCAATCTTAAGAATTGTAATTATTTTGTGTTGGTAGCTTTATTATTATTGTTGTCGTTTTGTAGAGGAAGATAATTTATTGTTTATATTCAGTCAATATAAAATAATATAATAAGATAATATAAATTTGTAAATAAATAAGTAATGCTATTTCTATCTAGACAATTATAAATGAAACATTGTTTTCTAGGTGGCCCCCTGTTTGAGAATGACTAAACAAGAAGCAAAAAAAAAGGAAGACGAAAACCATGAATTTAAAGTTGAATGGACCGAGACTTTCTCGCTTATCCAAAACTTAAATGGCCTTCCAACCTCTCTTATTTGTAAGGAAAAGTTAACGTATAGCAAGAAATCAAATTTGGAGACACACTTTACAGCTAAACACTTGTCATTTAGTACCAAATATCCTGTCGGTGATGCAAGGAAGAAAGCAGTTGAGGAACTTCAGAAGAGTCAAGAAAAATCAAGTTCTGTATTTAATTACTGGATGCAATCTTCCAATAATGTTAATGTTGCAAATTTTGTTATTAGTCAAGAGATTGCTAAGAGAGAAAAACCACATACAGACGGCGAAACTAAAAGTTGTTTTATAAATGCATCCGAAGTGCTGTTCGTGATTTTAAGAACAAAGCAGATATTCTAAAAAAAATTAAGTTATCATTGTCTGCTAAAGCAGTGAAAGATAGAATGCTCAAAATGTCTTCGAATATAACAAACCAGCAAGTCGAAGATCTTAAATTGGTTTCAGCTTTATCCATAGCAGTTAACCAGTCTTGTGGCATAAATGATACAGCGCTTTTCACTTTTTGCACGATTTATTACATCTACAGGTCCTACAGGAGAACTTTTAATATTATTGCCACTCAAAGGTCAAACACGTGGAGAGGATATGTTAAATTCTGTAGTTGAATGCATTGAAAAACATCATACTTCACTCGATAAAATTAACTTAATTTCAACAGATGCGGCGAAAAGTATGACCGGCGTAAGAAACGGGTTTATTGCTATTTTGAAAGAAAAAAATTAATTTCACAAGTTAATTACTTACACTTAATTTCATCAAGAAGTCACTTTGTGCGCAGACAATTTCCAGAAGAAAATTTGCAAAGTATGGAAATGGTGAATTAAGAAATTAAACTCACATTATGTCTTAAAAACTTTTAATCAAAAAGGCCAAGTTTAAAAAGAAATTTTTCAGTGTTGAAATGGAGCATTGAGGTAAACGAGATGCTTCTGGCTGCATAAGACGTGGTAACGATGTGGTTAATCAAGAGGAAACGTTTTGAAACGTTCACATTCCTTAATCAAACGGAAATTAAAGCAGTATTCTTCTTGAGAAGGGTGGTTTCCTCTGCTATTCCAGAACTAACAAATCGAGTCAGATGGGATCCAAAAATTTTAATTTCAATGGTAGAGGCGTTCATCTCCAATCCTAAGTCAGCTTTAATCTGTAAAAGCTAAAGGGGAAAGGAAACACAATTTTTTTCGATGTTAGAAGAAGTTTATTTCATTCGAAAACAAATTATCCTTCATTTTTGGCTCAAGAAATGTATGAAAAAGAGAAGATTGTTTTCACTTTCCCAAGCAATGTTTGAAACTTCGGCCAAGAAAATGAATTCTGATATTGACAAATTGCTATTTCAAACAACACTTTAAATATGAGGGGAAGCTTTCTTTCAACAGAATTTCAGGAAATTCCATGAAACAGCAAAAAGCGACTTTAGCCTTTGTTTATAAAAAGAAAAAACACTCTTAATGCCTATCGTATACAGAACTAAATTTTTCTCGCTTTTAATATTGGACTATTGGCAACTTGATGCAATTGCTGGTTTAAAAAAGCCACAAAGATGTGGAGCTCGATAATTGGAAGACGTCTTGTGCTTGATATAGAAAATAATTGGAGAAAAACAAATGATGGAAACTTAGTTCACAGATACAAGTGGTCTGCTTTGAAAGACCCGGAGAAGGAGATATGTTGAGTTTTAACACCTGGAATAGTATTCCTGACTCATAATCAGCTGAAAAATAGCTTTTGCTTTTCTTTCCTTATTCGGGTCTACATATTCTTGCGCAAACAATCATTTTTAAGCATGGAACTGTATCAAGAGTGGGTTGAGAAGTCCTCTTATTGATGAAGAACCTGGATCGTAAAAAAAAATTAAAAACAACAAATATACAAACCGACTTACCCAAACTTTTTACAAAGGAGAATGCAAGGCATTGTTCACCAGTGTTTGTCGATCCATTGCCAATATGAAGTTAAGTTTATGGATACCTTTACAATTTAATTTTATCAATAAATAATATCGTTATTAAGTATGATATACGGTTTTATTCAACGCACCTAAGACTTAAAAAACTTTAAGTGAAGTTTATTAAGTTAATTTTAGGGGAGGAGCGTTGTGGAGTGAAAGATGTAGTGTCAAGGATGAGAAAGGCATTGTTGGATGGTTTGCTTGGACATAACACATGAGAATGGTGAAACGAAAGGAGAAACAAACAAAGATAAGCCTACATAACGAGTGTGGAATGAGAAAGTTAGAAGGGGTCGAAGCTCAGAGAAACGTACTATCAATCAGAATTGTAGAACGTTCGTTTCGAAAGAGAGCCAGATTTAGAGGGAGTACCCTTAAAGTATAAAGCTTAATAACAGCGTCTACCCTCATGGCAGTTTGTAAATTTAAAAAAATTTCGGGCTCTGCAAGAAGAAATTATCAAATCGGGTGTACTGGGTTGATATTTGGCTTTTGTTGCTAATGGAGTTTGCCGCCACTGGTCTAGGGTAATAACTTCACAATGTAGATCACTACTTCAGATACAAAAGTTCAATAAATATTTCACAAAGTCTTTCGATTCCAAATCGTTTCCAAGTCGTTAGAAAGACTTCTTCAGACTATCAGTAGACAATGATTACAAAGCCTTCTGGATCTATATCACTTCCAAGTCTACCTAGAGGATCCCAACAGGCACTATCAATGAAGTCTTACACCATAGAATAATCACGAAGTGGTTCCTTCTGAATCTGTATTTTAAATTTTCCCTCAGTAAAACAAACACAAAGCTTCTTTTCCAATTCGTAAGTAATTCTTCAATAAATAGTTTCTGAGTCAAGCTCAAAGTCTTCAAGTGATTTTAGAACGTTATAAAAGTTTTTCAATCATAAATAACTTCCAGTAAGTATCTCTTTGCTCGAGGTGTCTTCTTCTACCACAAACCGACAAGTGAATCTTCCCCTAAGTATTCACTAAAAATAACTCTAATCTATCTCTTTCAAATTAATATCGTGCCAACACCGGTGGTCTTATCGCTCGAGTCAATATCTTTACCAATCTGGTAATTCTCTTATACCACTCTTTTTCTACCGTAGAGTTTTTAATTGAAACAGGATCTTCTTAAAAATGAATCAGATACGAATGAGAACGGGTCTCCAAATGAAGACTTTATCCAACAAGAGATAGAAACCCACGTGAGACAAATTGACCTCCTAATTTATGAACTTTCCACTGTATCGAAGATAATCAGGTGTGAAGTTACACCCTTTTGATTTCTTTATTCCCCACTGGGAAATACATGTTATCTGTAAAATTAAATTTTCCCTTAAAATGTTTTTAAATAGAAATTAATCCTTAAATTAGTTGCTTTTTATTCAAAAATAAAGATACATTTTCCGCGAAAATAAATAAATTCTAATATCGCTCGTCTCTGATGAGGAGCTTAAAGTGTTGAGAGTCAAGATAAATAAAAGACATAACATATATATATATATATATATTATATATAATATACTTGATAGTGATATATATATATATATATAGTATACTATAAATACATTGAAAAAGGTGACAACCAGAGAATTATGTTTAATATTTCTCTATCTTCTATGTTTTGGATATTATATATTATAGTTAGTGAGTATATTATACGACTATAGAGTTAGTTATAATATAGTATATATATAGCACTTAGTATAGGTTAATATAATAAGTATATATATAGTTATATATTACTATTAATTGTGTATTTTATATATAAAATATGAGAGTTTTACGGATTCACTTTTTCTATATCTACTACTATAATTATATATAATAATAAGATATATAGTTATATAGTAAATTTATAAAGGCCTAACGGTATTATGGTTTATATATATAGTAGAATATATGATATAGATATATATACTAACTATAGCTTATAGGTATATGATATCTATACTATATATACTACTATATATAGAATACTATATATATATATATAATAGCTTATATATACTAATATAACGCTATAATATGTATATATTATGCTATAATATATAAGTATTATATATATACTGTACATAATAAATATATATACTATATATAGTATTAATAGTATATAGTATCTATGAATTAATTAGTAATAGGTTATAGGTAAAGAGTATTGTCTATCAGCTATTAATATGAGATATAGTATATATCGTCATAGGACTAAGCTATATTATATTTAGTAAATACTACTATAGATAATATGTAATTACATATATACTATATATTAGTATATGATAGTATATGCAGTTGACTGGCAGTATAGAGTAGTATAGTAGAGCATTAGATTATATATATAAACGAGTATAACTCGACTAAATGTCTAATATATTACAATATATAGACTATAAGTCACTATATTATTCGTATGATATATAGGGATGACATATATATATACGATAAAAGGATAGGTATATATATAACCTTATATAATATATGTATAATTATATAGATAGTTACTATATCACCAGGTATGTACTTATAGTTAATATACGCTATATATTACTTTCATTAACAGTATATCTAGTAGGCCTGTCACTAAAAGGCCGGTGAGAGGTTAGAAAAATGGAGAGGAACTTAGGGCGAGGCGAGAACCTTGTCTAGCAATGTATTTAACGTTGTTTCAAGAACTATGCTGCATCTGCACAAAAGACTCTAATTCAACTTGTTCCAAGTTTTTGAAGTTCTCCCTTTTTTTTATATGGTTAAAATTTTTTGAATGGCCACTTAAATATATTTTCATTCTAATTAAATATCATTTGATGTATATATTTAATTTTTGTTTGCAAGAGGAGAATAAGTTTAGCTTGTTCAAATTGACATTGTGAAAACGAAACATTACTTGCAATAAAAATTAATCTGCCATCTTCATTGTCATTGTAACGAAACTGTAGCCCCAGATGGAAAGAATTATAAAATAAGCATTTACATAAATATACTATCTTACATGTCAATGATCTTTCTTACGAATAAAGAACACACATCGTCTATAAAGCAACTCATGTTGTCCAAGGGCTATGAGGGTAAATCTAATTAGCATTAGAAGAAAAATGTTATTAAAATGTTAAATTTTAAATTACACATTGCAATCCTGCATAAACCGTTCCCAAAGACCTGTTATTGAATATCAGATTTTTCATTGTTCTCATGGTTTTCTAATAGTTTTCCCCTTTTTTAATTGCTATTTGTACTTGAACTTGATTTCAAAACTTCCAGCCCAATGGCGAATATACTAAGTGAAGCTTTTGAATTGCACCCTCTATTGCAGGAGTGACCAAGTTTTCTTATACCCGCGCCAAAATTGTTTTGCTAACAAAATTTTTGAAGAAAACTCCGTTGATATAATGATAGATATTTAATGTTGATTTTAACTAAATTTTACGAAAAATAGTTTCTTTTATGAAATATTATTCAGCAATTTTCAACACACAAACAAGATTCTTGATCCCTATAAAAACAAATTGAAGTTTGCTAAGCCAATTTCAAAGAAGCATGGGATTCTATTTTGGCAGAGACATTTTTTCATCTGCATTTACTCCAGTTATACTCGGGAGTCTCCTATATCATTGTATAGAGTATTTTCCACATCAAGAATGATTCTGGTTCTGCATACTTTTCCATAGTTAATAACTTATTTAAATATTTTTGACTATTGATTTTTTTTATATATTTTTTTTTATTTAGATTAATAAATATTCCTTTTAATTTTTAGGCAATGAATACTTTACAAGAAAAAGAACGTAGGTTAGTTAGGGTAGAGAAAGGCATATAATTAGTTTCTTTAGTTAGTAAGTTAGTTTTATAGGTGTTAGTACTTTAGTAAAAGTCACAGTCTAGGTTAGGTTTAGTTAGCGTAGTTAGGTTAGGTTATTAGGTGAGTTAGCGTTTTAGGATTAATTATTCATCGTTCAATGTGTTAGTTAGTTAGGTTATGATAACGTTGCTAGATTTTTTTTAGCTTGTGTTCATGTAGTAAATAACCGCATTCCTCCGAAATTATTTAAGCGACCAAAATTTTTTCATGCCTTGGATCTCTTAGTGTTAATTTTTAATGATAATATAATATATTAATGAGTATAATTAGAAGTCTTACCTAATACATTGTTATAATATCATTCAAAATGATCTTATTATAGTCTACGATAAGGAAATATTTCTTTCTGATGTAGTTCATAAGACTTATCTGTTACACACCGTGACAAAGGAGAAGACCAGAGAATAGTAGAAAGAGATAAAAGCTTGAAGATGTTTTTAATAAGAAATTTCTTTCGATTTAACTTATCATTATATACTAAATGAAAAAGTGTTGTATAAAATTTTCTTTTAAAGTGAATACAAATATAAACCTTATATCTTTGGAGTTGCTTTCTCACAGGAGTTAACACAAGCCCACATAGTAACGAGTACCTTTGGACAACCCTAATAGTGAAAAAAAAACTATTAGTGATTATTACTTACCATAAGGATCTGTGTTTTGTAACAATAAATACCTTACGAAACATCTAGGTAATATTTCAGATTAACGCCATCCCACTTAAATTTGGTGACAAATATATCTCCATATTTCCAAAGATATATCTAATGTATTAATATAATGTATTATCTTTGTAATTGTTATTACCCATAATTATAAACATCGTGGGCAAATTCATACACAGAGGATAGCCGTAGAGAGGAAAGCATCAAAAGCGCATTAAAAGCAGTTTTTGAAGTAGACGCGGCCTAGGAAAGGTTATAATTGCAAATTTAGCGACAGGCCGCGGCAGATAGGCCATTATCTACGATAAAAAAAGGCATGTAGGCAAGGGGGAAAACGCCCATGAGGCCTGAGCATAAGTCCGAGAATGGAAAGCAACCACTCTAGAGGGCCACTCGGTAATATCGATCCTAAATGACTGTGCATTTAGAATACATATAATATAAAGATCTGATAATTAATAAAAATAAATAAAGAAAAATATAATTTTAATTAAAAAAAACGATCAAATATTTAAAGACTAACCTCTATAAACTAGAATTAACAAATTCACTTTTAGTACTGCTTTTTAAAATTGCATTGTATATTTTATAATAGTAAAAACAGCAATTATTATATGATTATCAAATATAGACTTAATATATAATATATAAAATACACTAAATAAATTATACTATATAACCAACTAATTTCAGTAAATTTTTTTACCGACCGACCAACTTCAAATTCGTTTCGAAGTTATGAATCTTAAAAAATAGAGCAGCTTTAAGTGATCCTGAGCTAAAAAATTTATATATATATATTATATATATATATATAAATATTATATATAATTATATAATATATATATATATATTATATATATAATATATATAACTATATATATATATAATAATATAAATATTATATATATATATAAAATATATATAAAGACTAAATGATATATTATTATTAATGTAATAAATATGTGAAATAATGAATAAGTAAAGTAAGCGTACCTATATTATATTAGATATTATAATATATATATTATTATTATATTATATATATATATATATATATATATATTATAATATATATAGTTCTACTAATTAATTGGACAAGGAATGGTCTCGGTAAGGATGGTTCATCGACTATATTATACTATCTCCTACGTCTGGCGTGTCCGTATTCTGTCACGTCACACTTTACTTCAGTCTGTGAGAGAGAACAAGAAGAGAGAGCAGGATTAGGAAAGAAAAATTTTCCATAATATACTTAATAACTTATGAAATATTATAGTTATTTTAGGTAGAGTAGAATATTTTAATATCAAATCAAAAGCTTTTATGAAATAATTATTATTTATTATAAACATAATACGAGTCAATTTATTTAAAGTAACCAACATATACTTATAGAGAATATATATATATAATATATAAAGTTAACATAATTAAGATGAAAATATTCGTAACTTATTTCTGGACATTTTTAGTAAATATAATATGTACATTTTATATACAGAAAATTGAAATTCAACATTATATTAATTATATTTTTTTATCAATATAATTAATCGTTGAATAAATATAATTAACCGCTTAATAAAACTCAATATTATATATATATATATATATTATATATAAATAAATAATAATATTTTATAACAATATATATATATATATATATATATATATTATAGTAAGTTCATTAAAATCGAAAAAAGTTTTCTAGATTAATAAGGGTTCATTAAATGTTCAAACTAAGCGTTATATTAAAAATCATGAAAACAGGATTTATTCCTTCACTATCCTTGGTACAAACTTCTTCAGCTCTTCAGTTCAATTCTTCTTCTTCTTCTTCTTCTTCTTCTCTTCTTCTTCTTCCTTCTTCTTCTTCTTCTCACTTCTTCTTCTTCTTCTTCTCTTCTTCTTCTTTCTTCTTCTTCTTCTCTTCTTCTTCTTCTATTATATTATTATTATTATTATTATTATTATTATTATTAATATTAATATATATTATATTATTATTATATTATTATCATTATTTATTATTATTATATATATTATTATTATTAATTATATATATTATTATTTCAATTATATTAATAATATATTATTTATGATTTAGTTATTAAATTTTAATAGGGTGATATAATATAATTAATAATTATCGCGAATAATTATTATTATTATCATTGATATACTTATTATTATAATCTATTTATTCATTTATATATATTTTAATTATATTATTATTTATTATTATTATTATAATTATTATTATTTATTATTTCGAAGGTTATTGACCACTATGGTTTAGCATTGGTGTGGGGACTGAGTCGTGACACAAAATGTATAACAAAAATTATGAGCTGCCGATCTCTAGCCGATAATGCGGTCAGAGATTATATCATCATAAGAGAACGTCAGGCAGACTTCGAGAGCGTGTGTTCTCTACTTTTAAAATGTTTACTTAGGTAACCTCTTTCTCAATTCAATCTAATGGCTGGATTACCGTAAGCAGAAAATTAAATAATAATATATAATACATATTATAATTTTATTAAAAAATGAAGATGTATATATTTCAATAGTATTAACATAATAATAAGATATATACTTATATGAAGAATAATATATATAATAATAAAAATAAGATATAAGATAAACTAATTGAATAATTGAATAAATGAAAATATATTTATAATAGTAGAAGATATAAGTATATATCAACAAAAGTAAATTTAAAGAAAATATACAATGAATAATGAATAATGTATTTTTTTTCTGAAAAGTACTATTAAATAAAATTGTTATGTGTGAAGGTTATTAATTGTGCTTCTCTTTTTCTGATCATATTTATTATAATTTTATATAGAACTTTTAAACTTTGATTTGTAACAGTTATAATAAATTTTTAATTTATTATAAGTTAAAAGACGTTAAATTCGTTAAAATTCAGTTGTACTAGTTCAGAAGTGCCCTCGTAACGAATTTCGGTGATGTATAAAAATTAATTATAGTTTACAAATCATTAAGGCGAGAACCACCTTAATTGTATAATGAGTAATAGTTGAATTCAATTATGGTCTCTATATTAAAACGATATGATATATCAAAAATAAACGATATTAATCGATATTGTGGCTTTATCACATACTATCAATAAAATTCAGAGTGATTTGTGTATAGTGATCAAAACAGCACAGATATATCGAAGAGGGTGTACTATGATCTCACAGATCAAACTCATCACCATATGGTTAAGAACAAGCCGAAGAGACCACACTACTTACCTGGACATGGCTCACCCTAGGTATTCTACAAAAAAACGATAATATATAATGATAATTAATAAATTCATCATTTTTCGATTTTTTTGAAAATTGACCATTTCAATGTTAAAACACGTTAAATCATTTCAAAATTGCTGAAAATTACCGTTATTAAATTATTCAATTTAATAATTAATCTAAAATTCGTAAATATTCAAATTATGTTGAAATTATAGGAAAATCGTTACTTTTTAAGAGTTCGATAAATTATGTAATGAGTTGAAAAATGGTATAGCAAAAGCGTAAATTTTATAGAAGTTATAAATTTTTTTAATTATTTAAAAACGGTTTGAAACTATTAAAGCATAAAATGCGCACATAATTTGGGTATATATAAAACAATGATGATATAAGACAGGCCAATTCATATTAACACGAAAATCGCAATTTTAAGACAACCTAAAACTATTTAATAAATTCACTTTTCTGGGTCTCTTTTGACTCTGCTAGTGTTCATCTGACCACGACACGAGGTATCGTTATCGGTGTCATGACCGCCCTCGCCCTCGCATGTCCCCAAAAGCGTATAGATAAGGATCCACTACTTCTCAAGAATTGTGTAAACACAAAAAATACACTTTCAGAAAAATGTGAAATGATAATAGAACAGATTGATCAATACTTTTAAGATGAGTATCTCGCAGTTAAATATTCTTGAAATGTGATAATAACCTTCGTAAGAAAAAACCTAATTTTAAAATTATATAAAAATCTATTTTTTAATACCTAATAAAACAGAAGGGTTTTCACAACTAAGATGAAATGATTCGAAAAAAAAAGGAAAATATATATAAAAACAATATATTGTAAAATATTACTATTCACCAAAGAGCTTTCTCCAAGTATTGACAGACCAATCCAACATACTCACAATAACTCTATGCTCCTAATGTTCGTCTCCTCAGGTCATCTGGGAATTGCATTTCAATCATGAAGTCGACGGAAGATGTACTCATACCATCAGAGATGGAAATGGGAACAAAAATTAATTAATCGTACCATCAAGTATTATAATTGATTCCACAACTGGTCTATCATGTAAAGTGAAATTTATAGGAAAAAATAATCAGTACTTATTAAGAGTTCTTATTAATGATGAAAATGATATAATGTTTGAAAAATTAAGAAAAAAGCCGTCATTTAAACGTTAACTTTTCGTTGATACAAAAAACATTATTGTTTTTTTGTTTTGTTTTTTTTGTTTAGCGATATTGTATTTTTTTTTAAATTTCATTAAATATTTATTTTTAAAGTGTATTTATAAAAAATATATTACTAGTTTCTATAATTAACTATTAATAAATGATAGTTAAACCCGTCTGATAGTATCAAATACCTAAATTTCAAATTATAAATACATTAGAATCATTTTTAAAATATAAATATTTATGAGATCATTCACCCTGGCATGACTGATTCAATATAATGAATCTTTTATTTTCAGAATATGCGAAAGTTATTTGGATATCTAATGGACATAAGGAAAATGCAAGTCCAAGCAATAAATACTAAAAAGGTAAATGCTTAGAAAGTTAAGGATCAAATACCAAATACTGGTAAAAAGACTAGAGTTCTTATACGTATATAAAACATCTCAGCTGTGAATGTCTTGAAAAAATAGCATAGGAAAATGAGAAGCAACAGAAGATAGTCTAGAAGATAGTTAAAAATCAAGAAGACTAATTCTCTACAGGTTCTATAGATTATTTTATAAATTGAATGGTTTGCTGAATAAAGAAAGTCATTTGGTTATGTTAACATGTTTGGATCATGTGAGGAGAGTTAGTGTTTCATGGTTAGCAACCCCCAGACCTTCAATTTCATTACTAGCAGCAATTCTAGC
>JABUQX010003478.1:72500-75000 GCA_015478945.1 Trachelipus rathkii | reverse complement strand
TATATATATATATATATATATATATATATATATATATATATATATATATATATATACTATATATATATATATATATATATATATATATATATATTACATAGGTACCACTACTCACTTACAGGTCCTTTTCAAGCGGAGGCAAAAAAACAAAATAAAAGGAAAGAAAACCCCAACCAAAACCTTGCCTAACGTAGTTCTCTAAGGTGGGCGCAAACGTGGGCGGTGGACCATAAGGAGAGTAAGATAGGATACAGCAGGGAAAACAGATGAAGGCAAGGAGATTCACAAAACAGATGTGGCAAGAAAGAAGGAGTTAGCACAACGAAAGAGCCTTGAGTCTCTAATATTCACACAATATTCATGTGAGAGCAAAGCACCTCTCTTGTTACGAGGGTGACGCAGTGGTGAAGGAATGGGAGAGGTTAATTCCCTAGATCACCTGCCGCCGTTGTAATACCTATATATTGAGAAGAGATAAGGTGATAATGTCATGCCGCAGAGAAAGAGGGTCAAGGGTGTCTGAAAGTAAGGGTCAGTTTATAAGTCTCTTAGCCTTAGCCTATCTAAAAGAATTGTTACACCGGGACAACCTCAAATGTGAGAAAAGTACTCTATAAAGTGGCAGATAAAAAAAACTCTTATATAACTGGAGTAACTGAGCAAAAGAAAAACATTCACGCAATCTGAACTGAATTTCCAGCTTCTTTGAGGCCACCTTAGCAACCGAAATGATATGGAGATGACAAATCGATTTTCATGTTCAGTTGAAGAATGCTTATGTTGTTCACAGGTGAGAAGCTAGAGCCGTTGAAGGGGATAAGAGAAGTTTGAAGGAGTGTTTGAAAGGGAGATGGGAAGAAATTGAATTTTTAATGAGTTGAATTTCACAAGATTACGTTTACCCAAATGAGAAATCCCCACCAGATATAATATATATATATATATATTATGATTATATAGAAAGTCTAAAAGTTATATATACATATATATATTATTATTATATATATATATATATATATATATATTATTATATTATATATATATATATATATTATATATATACATATTATTATTATATATATATATATATTATATAAATATATATATCTAAAATATTTACATTTATATATATAGATTATACAAAAATATATATATATAAATAAATATATATATATATATATATATATATATATATATATATATATATATATATATATATATATATATATAAATATATATATATATATATATATTGGTTATATATATATATGTTATTATATACATATATATATGTGTATATATATACATGTGTATGTTCTTTCTATATATATATTATATATATATATATATATATATATATATATATATAGAAAGAGAGAGAGAGAGAGAGAGAGAGAGAGAGAGAGAGAGTATATATTTAGATATATAGATATATATATATATAGATATAGAGAGAGAGAGAGAGCTTAGCATTCGCATTCTTTTACACAAATTTGAATTTTTAAAAATAATTAAGAATTTAATATTTACTCCGATATGAGATTTTAATGTGCAAATTAAATCTGCACAAGGGACAAATTTGACATAATATTTTACAGTAAATTAAAATAGTAATACCAAGAAGAAATTATATGACGTAGACCTATTAGATTACAGGAGAACTAATCGAAATTTGTCCTTTCAAATATTTTCATGTTGCAAATAAGTAATCTTCTAATCCAGCGTTTCCCAACCTGGGGTAAGCGTGCCCCTGCTGGTACTCGGCAGACCGGTTGAGGGTACTTGAAAATAATATTGGTAATGTCGGAAAACACCAATTGAAATTACTATGAGTAATGTTCGAAGACTTGTATATCAAGATGGAAATTATTATGAACTTTTATCATAAGTTAATGTGGTTACAAATTATTTTAATGCTGTTTTTATTATTTTTGATGTTAGACTGCTATTATAAAAAAATGAAATAAATTTTAAAATGTAAAATCAA
The DNA here is from genome assembly GCA_015478945.1 of Trachelipus rathkii. Taxonomy (NCBI): domain Eukaryota; kingdom Metazoa; phylum Arthropoda; class Malacostraca; order Isopoda; family Trachelipodidae; genus Trachelipus; species Trachelipus rathkii. The sequence continues at coordinate 73,013 of JABUQX010003478.1, read as the reverse complement.
AAATAAAAGCCTATAAATGTCATTAATTTGAGTATTTTGATTATTTAGAAAATCCCTAAGAACATTACTACTTGAAAAAGACAAACTTTTTTGCGTGAAGGGATGGGTGGGTGTTTGGTTATGGGAAAAGGGTACTAATACATGAAAAGCCTAATCAAGGGGTACAGGAGAAGAAAAAGATTGGGAAGCACTGTATCTAATCCATCAAATAGCGTTATTTGTAACCGAAATTCATTTTACACAAATAATAATTGACTCCTTTCACATACAACAGTTTGGAATTAGAATTATTAGAATTATATTTACAGACATTTATTGGCAATTATAAATTTATGCAGTTAGTCCTATCAATATTATTAAATTTGTTCTTATATTCTGTCTCCCAAACACTTAAATTTAAAAAAAAAATGTTTGCTAACAAGGATATTGATATTAACAAAGCTTTATGTAAAGCAAAAAACACATATTACAATAACACCAACAATAAAAATAACTCCTTTAAATCTTATCTCC
>JABUQX010003478.1:52500-55000 GCA_015478945.1 Trachelipus rathkii | reverse complement strand
TAGGCTCAGGTGTTTGACGAATCAAACAGCACACCATGCATAATTTTATTCTCAATAGCTCATAACAATACTGTTTGTTTTTGTGTTACTAATCACCTAATGACATCGGCTAACTTGTCTATCTAATACTAAATTCACCTGTATTGTTTACTTATATTCTATATTAAATTTTTCGAGTACAATAAAGGACAATTTCTCTTCTTATCCTTTGATTTCATCGTGCTGTGTGATTCAAATGTTCACAACAGCTAATGCATTTCCTGTAATTCTCCCAAACCTATATTCACACTCATCATGGAGTTGAACTAGTCATACCATAGATATTTTCTTATCTTCCAAAATTTCGTCTTATACTTTGATATTAATTAAAAAATTTCTTCCTCTGGGTTACTGTCAGCAGCTTCTTATCTCTGTTTACTGCTCTATCTCTTCAAGTCTTTCTTTAGGGAGGAGACATTTTTTTGGCATTTCTGTTATGCTGACGAAACTGTCATGAGGGTGTACTACTTTAATTTGTCTTGGAATGATTATTGCTTCGGTGGAAGGTGTCCTTCAGAGTGTATAGATTACATAGCAGATCTATAAAGTTCATAAATGTTGACTTGCCTCTCATTGTTCATTGTTGTGTTCGTCTCAGGATTATTAATTTCTCGAATATACGCTGTCAGCAAATTTCAGAAACCTTTTATCACCCCGGAGTAGTGCAAAACCTATTCATCACCATACTAAAAGATTTTTTCTCACTAAAAAATGCAATAATATATCTGGTCACTCTTCCTTTCACACTATTCTATTGCTAAAAATGTTAACTCATAATCTTCTTTCTTGCATTATCGTTCTTTTGTTTCTTCTGAGGGCAACAACAACAACCGTATATAAACCTTCTTCTAAAGTTGAACTTTTTGCCCAAAATTTATTTCTAAGTCAACTTTAGATAATGAATTTACTATTTCTCCTTATCAACGTTTTACATGTCTAATGTAATAATTCATTTTAAAGATATAACTTTTGTTTTCTCTAAGTTTAACTTTAAGAGAGAGTTTAACTTTAAGTTTAACTTTAAGAGAGTGTTCTCTCTTTCTGTATCCCTCCTTATCTTTGTAAGATTCACTCTGATTCCATATTTCCATCTTTTCTATAAGATTCACTCTGATTTCATTTCCTTCTTTGTAAGATTCACTCTGATTCCATTTCCATCTTTGTAAGATTCTCTCTGATTCCATTTCCATCTTTGTAAGATTCACTCTGATTCCATTTCCATCTTTGTAAGATTCACTCTGATTCCATTTCCATCTTTGTAAGATTCACTCTGATTCCATTTCCATCTTTGTAAGATTCACTCTGATTCCATTTCCATCTTTGTAAGATTCACTCTGATTCCATTTCCATCTTTGTAAGATTCACTCTGATTCCATTTCCATCTTTGTAAGATTCACTCTGATTCCATTTCCATCTTTGTAAGATTCACTCTGATTCCATTTCCATCTTTGTAAGATTCACTCTGATTCCATTTCCATCTTTGTAAGATTCACTCTGATTCCATTTCCATCTTTGTAAGATTCACTCTGATTCCATTTCCATCTTTGTAAGATTCACTCTGATTCCATTTCCATCTTTGTAAGATTCACTCTGATTCCATTTCCATCTTTGTAAGATTCACTCTGATTCCATTTCCATCTTTGTAAGATTCACTCTGATTCCATTTCCATCTTTGTAAGATTCACTCTGATTCCATTTCCATCTTTGTAAGATTCACTCTGATTCCATTTCCATCTTTGTAAGATTCACTCTGATTCCATTTCCATCTTTGTAAGATTCACTCTGATTCCATTTCCATCTTTGTAAGATTCACTCTGATTCCATTTCCATCTTTGTAAGATTCACTCTGATTCCATTTCCATCTTTGTAAGATTCACTCTGATTCCATTTCCATCTTTGTAAGATTCACTCTGATTCCATTTCCATCTTTGTAAGATTCACTCTGATTCCATTTCCATCTTTGTAAGATTCACTCTGATTCCATTTCCATCTTTGTAAGATTCACTCTGATTCCATTTCCATCTTTGTAAGATTCACTCTGATTCCATTTCCATCTTTGTAAGATTCACTCTGATTCCATTTCCATCTTTGTAAGATTCACTCTGATTCCATTTCCATCTTTGTAAGATTCACTCTGATTCCATTTCCATCTTTGTAAGATTCACTCTGATTCCATTTCCATCTTTGTAAGATTCACTCTGATTCCATTTCCATCTTTGTAAGATTCACTCTGATTCCATTTCCATCTTTGTAAGATTCACTCTGATTCCATTTCCATCTTTGTAAGATTCACTCTGATTCCATTTCCATCTTTGTAAGATTCACTCTGATTCCATTTCCATCTTTGTAAGATTCACTCTGATTCCATTTCCATCTTTGTAAGATTCACTCTGATTCCATTTCCATCTTTGTAAGATTCACTCTGATTCCATTTCCATCTTTGTAAGATTCACTCTGATTC
>JABUQX010003478.1:17500-32500 GCA_015478945.1 Trachelipus rathkii | reverse complement strand
ATATATATATATAAATATATATATATATATATATATATATATATATATATATATATATATATATATATATATATATATATATATATATATATATATATATATATATATATATATATGGGGGCCGTGACAGAGGGGGGAGAGGATGTTTTCCATACCCCGTATGGGAGGGGCGGAGGAACCCCCCGACACCCAAAATACCAAAGAACGGGGTTCCGGAAGGGGGGGAAATAGTCCTACCCTGTCGTTCCCCGGAAGGCCGAGAGACCCTGACTCCTGCCATCTTTGCGGTTTACCCTTGGGTATTCCTTTAGTTTGAAAAACACCCCAAAAAAATAAAAACAAAATATTACTAAAAAATTACTTTTTTAAAAAATTATTTAAAATATTTCGAACTTTTGAAGCATGTCCGTTACCACTTAAATTCATTGTTTAGGATCATATACTAGCAATATATTAAAAAAAAAAAAAAAAAAAAAAAAAAAAAGGAGTCGTAAAACGGAAAAGGTCCTATATATTTTTAAATGTCCGTTACCAAAGAAATTGATTGTTAGGATCATATACTAGAAATATATTTAAAAAAAAAACAAAAAAAAAATTCAAAACTGACGGAGTCGTAAAACAGATAAGGTCCAAAACATATATACACACACCTTTGCACACACACTCACCGACACTCACAAATGCACACACACACATATATGGACAAAGTTACTTACCGGTCACACGGAGCGGGAAGTCGGATCAAAAAAGATTTTTCCCAGGTAACCTCTATGATACATAAATAGATGTTCTAGGGCGAAATGAAATTTTTCCCCCTATGTTCTAGGGGTGAAATGAGGTTAGGTTATGTTAGGCTAGGCTCGGTTAGGTTAGGTTAGGTTAGGTTAGGTCAAGTCAGGTCACTCCTAGGAAAAAAAATTTCATTTCGTATAAAAAAAAAGGGTTAGTTACCCTTAAAAAATCATTTTCTTTCATTTTCTTTAACGTTGGACAGCTCAACACATTAACTTTTAATACAATACATTTTATTGAATTAAGAATGTCGCACAGCAAATTAGATCCAAAAACAAGCAATAAAATTTTTTTATTTGCTTTAAATAGTTTTCATTTCGCCCCTAAAAATGTTTAATTTTAATTAAACTTTAGTTTTATATACAGTACATTTACTAATTTGTAGTATTACCGTGTGGTCGTTAAGTAACTTATAAATATATATATATATATATATATATATATATATATATATATATATATATATATATATATATATATATATATATATATATATATATATATATATATATATTTAGTAGAAGTATAGTATATTGTATATCTTATATATATAAAAAGGGTAGAAATATATATATATATATATATATATATTACAGTGATGGGCACGGTACATGAAAATTGGTTGGGCGATCGGTACTTCGAAAAATAGCTTGGGCGATACCAGTACTCGGTACTTTGTGAAAGCGTTTGGGCGATACCGGTACTCGGTACTGTATCGCCGGTACATCGATACATCGATACATTTTCATATATGTGGAAAAACAATACTGATAAATGGAATTTCAATAAATAGTTATAATATTACTATAAGGCAAATAGATTTATGTTGTTTCTGTGCTATCTCTTTTAGATTAATTTATATATATATAATATATATATATATATATATATATATATATATATATATATATATATATATATATATATATATATATATATATATATATATATATATATATATATATATATATATATATATATATATATATATATATATATATATATATATATGCAACAAGGGAATATTTCCGTAATGATGGCAATTATTATTATTAAATTTGTTGGAATAAAAGATGTCTTAATTAAATCGGAGAGTTATTTTTACTAATCATTATAGGTTATCGCGTATGCACAGTATGCGAATTTCTCATGAACCTCCGAATTTTCAATAAAACCGTGTAGTTTCGATGCTGAAATTGTATTTTATGGCAGAAATTATGTAGTTTTCATTGAGACCGTCATCCAGATCCAAAACGTTGTTTCCTGGCAATCCTCGTGGGAAGATATTTGCAGCATATGTGTCAGCGGGGAATAGTTACTACCAATAGTTAGTTGTAATACGTTCAGAAAAGGCTGAATTGGGGTAGAAACCCATATAAATCCTCCATGAAGGGCATATCACATTTATGTGTAATATTTAATATTACATTTGCTACTATTGTCAGCCAACTAAATTATGAATTTCGAAGTTAATATGACACACTACTCTGTTGGGGATTGGTATTCCAGTATAATCGTACAACAGTCAGCGGAGCACTTACGAATGTATAATCGTGTGTCTTAGCACAGCTATTTAATTGTAACATCCGATAACACTATGCCTAATAATATGTATACAACCCAGGAACTGACGGATATAGTTGAGGCGTTTATTCTTGAAGACAAGAATGCCCACAGAGCTACGGAGGTGTATAGACGGAGATATCCAGATCGTTTGGAACCGCATTCCACTATAATGTACAGATTGTACACATGTTTTCAAGAATAAGGTTCGACCAACTCACCATCTCGCCACCCAAGTCAACCTCCCACTCGTACCCTTGACATGGAGTTTGACTTTCTATTGTATACCACGGAACACCCAACAACCTACTTACGGCAGACAAGAACGGTACGGTGCATTCTACATATGTACAACATTTTTCATTACAGAGCACATTGTGCACGGTCTGCATCCCGGCGATCCCGGACGTTGGTTGTAGTTCGTAGTCCAAATGTGCTCCATGTTTGAAAATAAACTTGACGGGCAGCTCCGTATTTTGTGGACGGATGAGGCCAGGTTTACCAATATTGGCACGATTAATGGGTGGAATTATCGGTACTGGACCGAGGAAAACACCGCATATCACCTACAGCACGCGACACCAGGTAGTTTACTCCATAAATGTGTAGTGTGAACTGCTAGATAATATACTGATCGGGCCGGACATTTACCATAGAAACCTAGATAGTGAATGAAATTAAGAATTTCTGGACACTACTTTGTCAGACCTTCCTCGTGACGTACCATTACATACACGTCAAAATTTGTACTACCAGCATGAAGGATGCCCAGTACATACAGCAAGGGCTGTGCAACATCATCTAAACGTAACACACTCCGGTAGGTGGATAGGAACATGGGGTCCTATTCCGTGCCTCCTAGATCACCGGACCTTACTCAACTGGAGTATTCGTGGGCTACCTCGAAGAATCGTGCCTAATGGTGGCGCCATACACAACATCGATAGCACTGCTAGTCACTCTAAGTCGAATCACCACGCCTGTCCGATATCATGACCCGAAAATATCACATTTGGCAAGATGACAAGGGGTGGATCAGACGACTAAACTTATATGGAATAAGAGCAGATTATGCACTGCGTATAATGAATACGCATGCATATATCGATGAAGAATGTAACAGCACAATCAGAGTACTACAGAAAGTTATTTCATGATTATACTGAAATAATACTTATATGGACTGTAAATAAATGGATGTGTTACAGAGTTATAAATCATTTCTGTTATAAATCATAACTGTTCATCGTAACTAACTATTAATAGTACCTAATATAAACGTACGCTGTATATGGGGGTTTTGGCCCTCATTCACGATGTTCTAAACCTATTACAACTAACATTTGTTGGTAACTATTACGGCAGCAGCACGTATTTTCCGCGTGTATTGAGAGGTAACTACCATTTGAATCGAGATGACTGTCTCTATGAACCCTAAATAATTTTTGCCATAAAATGCAATTTAATTATCGGAACCACACGGTTTTATTGAAAATTTGAAGGTTCATGAGCAATTCGCATACAGAGACCCTCTTTATTCCTACAAGTTTATTAATAATTGACATCATTACGGAGATATTCCGTTGTTACACACACACACACACACACACGCACGCACACACACACACACACACACACACACACACACACACACACACACACACACACACACACACACACACACACACACACACACACACACACACACATACATACACACACATATATATATATATATATATAGAGACCAATATTAGTATATATATATATATATATATATATATATATATATATATATATATATATATATATATATATATATATATATATATATATATATATATATATATATATATATATATATATATATATGAGACCTGTTGTGTTATAGGAAGAATGGGTCATTTTTGAATTTAAAAATAAGTAAAAAAATTAAAAAATTGCTAGAGCATTAATAAATAGCATTTATAGCAACTTTAGATGCTAAATGAATGCATGGCACATGGAACGCGGTAAATGAATGCATAGTTTACAGGGAGCTTCCCTCCCCGTGCCCCACCGACCCGTGAGTGCTGGAAATATAAAATATATCTTTATTCTTTAGTAACAAAAGTATATATAAGCATATAATTTTTTTAACAAATTGAAGCATCTGACAGTATTAGTCATGAAGTATGAAATTTGCAGACAACTTTTTTCAGGCTCATTTTCTAAATTTATTTTTAAAACTTTCGTTCACTATGGATCATTTACAACATTTCTTATAAGTTTCATGAAAATCAGTGTAAATCAGCTGGTGTCTTATAATTGATAATTTCGTCCATAGTTATAAATATGATATTTGGAGGCCTAATTTTTCATATAATAATTTAAAAACAAAGTTTTACCACAGAATATTAATAAGTACATTATTTCATAACTATCTATTAAAAAAATAATAAAATAAAAAAAAACATTCCTATAACAAAGCATGGCCATGATACACCAAAAATGTACCGAATAAAAGTACCGATGTTTTCGGTACCGGTACACAAAAATTTGATTGGGCGATACCGTTACATCGGTACTTTTCAAAAGTGTTGGGCGATACCGGTATCGGTACAAAAAGTATCGCCCGATACATGTACCCGGTACATGTACCGCGGTACTGCCCATCTCTGTATATATATATATATATATATATATATATAGTATATATATATATATATATATATATATATATATATATATATATATATATATATATATATATATATATATATATATATATATATATATATATATATATATATATAATATATATATATATATAAAAAATAGTATTTCCATTTTCTTTCAATTATACAATATTGGTGTCTTTATATATATATATATATATATATATATATATACAGGCATATATAGCATAGCAGCAGCATATATATATATATATATATATATATATATATATATATATATATTTTATATATATATATATATATATATATATATATATATATATATATATATACAAAATATATATTTATATTATTATAAATAAATATATACATACATATAATAAATTACAAACATATTTATGAATGCATAAGAAAAATATAAAACAAGAAAATAAATAAATGAAAATAAAAGAAAATGAAATAAGCTAAAATAATCGTTATATATATATATATATATATGCTATATATATATATATTTAGTTATATATATATATATATATATATATATATATATATATATATATATATATATATATATATATATATATATATATATATATATATATATATATAAATAAAAGAAACATAAAAATATCTCAAGAAATACGACACTTACAGAAAAACCAATTACATATTTGGAATCAGCGTATAAAGCTTATTACCAGAATGTAAAAAAAAATATTAGGGGCTCGACCCCTAATGGAAATATATGTTTTCTTGAACTTCAATTTTTAGGGGTTCGAGCCGATGGGGGACAGAGGTGAGTAGTTATGGGGCTTTTGAGATCTTACACGATTTCTCAAAACTATTAGAGGTATCGGTCTGAAACTTGGTATAGTTCTGAAGGTATGTTAAGTTCGTTACACGCATATATATAACTGATTTATATCATCAAAAATTCTATCGTGTAAGTTCTATATAACATATACAAAAGAATATAGTCTGAAGTTCTTTTGCATCTAACTCAGAACGAATGCAAATCTGTGCCGCCCCCCTCTTGGGGCGGCCGAATGAACCGGTGCCCGTTAGTCACTGGTCCAGTCGAGCTGATGACGGGCCCCGTCGTATCAGACATAGCAGCACTCGCGTCCCCTGGTGGATGCTGCCCCTTAAAATTAAATTGATCGTAGCGCGAAGCAACGACCTCGAAGGATCGAGTGAAAGCTGATCTAATCCTGCGGCACCGGCTTTACGCACCTGGCTCCGGCTCCGGCTCCGGCTCCGGCTCCGGCTCCGGCTCCGGCTCCGGCTCCGCCTCCGAACGCAAGCCTGCCTCTCTGACTCTGGCTCCGACTCCGCTTCAGCCAGCGCGAACGACTCTGGCTCAGCCTCTGAAGTTTTTTATTATTATTATTATTATTATTATTATTATTATTATTATTATTATTATTATTATTATTATTATTATTATTATTATTATTATTATTATTATTATTATTATTATTATTTTATTATTATTATTATTATTATTATTATTATTATTATTATTATTATTATTATTATTATTATTATTATTATTATTATTATTATTATTATTATTATTATTATGAAATGATTTTTAGGCTCCGGCTCCGACTCAGCCTATGGTTCCGATATATATCTACAATGGTTAGAGTTATCGTATCGGGTTAAAATTTGGAGGGGGGTTAGATGGTGAAGTAGACTAGAATGAGGTTACGTCCCCCTGGGTCCCCCGAAGGGGGACCCCACCCTTAAAAAATCGAAGTGTTCGTAGAAGTCTGAAATTTGGTGAGAGGATTCAGAGTTGAATTTCTAGAAAGAGTTGGTATCGGATTCGGAGGAGTTTGCTGGAGCCGTTGCGATGCTAAGTTAATAAACATTCGTATAACAACAATATTGGTGTCTTTTTATATGTTATTGGGTCTGTAGATTTCGAAAATAATGGTTTCAGAACCATCAAGAAAAAAATAAAAAATAAATAAATAAATAAATAAATAAATAAATAAAATTTCTTATTCTTTTTATGTTTATAACTTACAAATTTACCTTTTTACATACCATAAAGCAGTAAATCAGTAAATCAGTAAATCAAACTGCCCTCCTCAGCCCTTCCATGATCTATTGATCTATTGATCTTGTAGGAATAAATAAACAACCTTCTCGTTTGATATTTAATTGTAGACAAAACATAAAAGAAATAAACATATAACATAAAATTAGTGCGGAGCTACATAATGAATAAATACATCAATAATCCTACATGCCCCCCTGATTGCTTCATCCAAAAGATGAACAATCATACTATCTTCCGAACATCCAAGATATGTCTCGCGATCCCGTCAACTTCAATTTTTCACCTTGACAACAATTTTGAAATTCTGCCCCTATCCCAACTCGAAAAACACCTCGCACCATTTGGCTTCACCCATACCTCTTCTCCGACGCCAAATTCATTATTAACCTTCTCCATCAACTCCTCTTCCACGGAATTATCCTTAATATCCGGATCCCTCCATTCATAGTTGTATTTTATCGAACAAGGGCAACTCGACTCCTTCATTCCTACCCTTGGCAGTGAGTTATACCAAAAGACCGCCTCGATCACACTAATGTTTGACCTCCCCCAAATCCTTTTGATTGACCTATGATTCCTCTCAATGATTCCATTGCAATTACTCCTGAATGCCGCCCTGAATATTAAATCCACGTTCCATTTCTTGCAAGTCTCCCTCAGTTCAACTCCTCTAAAGCTCGCCGCATTATCCAGTATAATTTCATTAGGAAAACCGTGTTCAAAGAATACCTCCTCCAACTTCCCACTAATTTCTTTTCCACCTTCACCCCTTAATTCCTTCCAGATTGCAAACCTACTCTCCCCACAATCTATTATCGATAAAAATTTCTTTTTCCCCAAATATGTTATATCGATTGCCAATCTCTTCCATATACCCACAACGCCTAAACTTCCTTTATCATATTTCACTGGATTAGGATCTATTGACTGACATTTTTTGCATTTCTTTATGCACTCTTCAACATCCTTCATTTTTACCTCTTTGTCTACCCTCCTCGCTGCAAACATAGTTTTTTCCAAACCGCAATGATTTCTCCCATGGATTCTATCAATTTCCTCTAATGCCATGCCACAGCAATCTTCCTCAATCCCATTTAAGAACTCCAACCACTTCTTAAATACCCTTGTCAACTTATCCGCTTTATTTTCTTCTGACTTTACCAAATTAATTTTTATTTTCAACTCAAATTCCTCCATTATATCTGAAATAATCCCCAATCTTCTTTTCACCAACATTTCAGCGGCACCTTTCGATTTCAATCTATAATCCATGCTTATCGCATTCCTAACCCAGTTTACCACCGTCTTTGAATCGCACATTATTTCTACCTCCTTAACACCCCATTTTATACATAAATTCAGTCCTTTTAAAACCGCGTCCAGTTCTGCAACATTAATGTGACCGCAATCTGCCTTCTTCCTCAGCCAGCAAGCATCTTCTACTGTTTTCCCATCTATCTCCAAGATCGCTCCCAACGCTAAATTGCTGGCGTCGCACCATATCCTCCCCCTACTTGAGTCGCCCACGAACCAGTCTCCTTTCACAGGATCATTTGTTTCCACCTCTTTCACAACTTTGACCAATAATTCATTGCATTTTCTTCCGATATCATCACTCCATTTCTTTCCTTCCGCAATCCTTTTTAACAAGCTACAAATCACCCTTAACCATCCCGCGATTGGATAATGCCCAATCAACTTTCCACAGACTGAGAACAACTCCCTCCTTGAAATCTTCAAAATTTCATCAATTTTTGGCAAATCATTCCCCCTTCTAAATTCTATCTTTCCATTATTTCCATTGAACACTCTCATCCCAAGAACTCTTCCTCCAACAACCTCCTCCGTATCCTTTGACACCAACCCGAATTTCAAAAGATGTTTCCTAACTTCCTCCGCCTCAATTACTTCTTCATTTACCAATATATCGTCGATGTATGATTCCGTCCCCTCAAAAACTCTCCTGTCCTTTTCCCTCACTATTCTTAAGATTTTCGTCATAATCCTCGGGGCACTGCACAGACCAAATCCTAGTCTCGTCAAGCAGTACGTTTTTCCTCTAAAACTCACTAGTTGATGCTTCCAAAGACTCTTGTCGACTCTTATCTGCAAATAAGCAGCTTTCAAATCGACCAATTTTCTCCCTCCTCTTATCTTTCTCCATTTCCTTACCGACTCATCGCATACTCCAACCTCATCACCGGTGTGGCACGACACGAATTTGTTCAATTCTCTATAATCTAAAACGGGCCTAACTTTGCTTTTGTTGATTTGTTCCACCGCCATTAGCGGCAATAAGCCATTCTTTTCATCACCATTCCATTCCACCAAAATCCCCTCCTTTATCCATCTCATCACCTCCTCATCGAATTTATCTTTCACCTCCTTTTTCAAATGCTTATTAAACGACCTCATTTTATTCTTCAAACATGGCTCCTTATCTTTCCATTTCCATTTTATACTCCAAAAATCACCGTTAAAATGACCAAGGAAATCTTTATCATTAATTTCACAACACTCATTATACTTCATGGCTTCTTCTTTCTCATAACATTTGTTTTTCCTCTTCAAGCTTTCAATCCCGAAACTAATGCTATTTTCTTTTATCGTCACCCCACCAAACTTCGATATAACGTCAATACCAAGGATAACATCAATGTTCCTCATCATCTTCTCTAACACCAATACTTCAAATTCAAATTCCACCCCTTCGATTTCAATAAGCACCGATCTTCTACCGACTGTTTCCACTGCCCTCCCATCAACGCTTATAATTTTATCTCCACCTTTCGCGTTACTTCCTAATTTTTTTGAAATTAAAGACTTTGAACAGCCTGAATCTACTAACCCGTACACCCACTCGCCATTAATCTTTACATTTATAAAAGGCAATCCGCTGAAGTCACTTCTTAAGGGAATATTTCCAGCACAATATCCCCTTACTCTTCGTTTCCCTGATTCGTCCCTATTATCGAATTGCACATCCTACTAATATGGCCTCTTTTGCCGCATGAGAAACATTGTGAATTATTCCACCTACAGTTTCTTCTTAGATGCTTACCACCGCAACCATAACATGCGATTTCTTGATTGTTTTTAAAATAATCTTTTTTCTCTATCGCACTTGCTCCATAATTACATATATTTTCCGAAGTGATAACCGCCCTTGCTCTACTTAATATTTCCTCAATACCACAACTTTCTATGTTTTCCTTTGCTCTTAGTTCCTTTGCTATTTTTTCAGGAAGACCGTTGACAAATAATCTCTTCAGCAATGTTTCTCCCCCAACATTAGCACTCCTAGCCAGCCTTTTGATCTCATTCATATAAACTTCAATGTTTTCACCACTCCATCTCTTAGCACACAGCTGACTGAAAGCAACAAATGGGTCTTCCCCGAATACTTTTCTTAATTTTTTCTTGATCTCCTCTGCAGACAGCTTCTCTACCTCACTAAGTTCCAAATAAACCGCCAAAGCCTCTTTCTCTAGTAACATCGGCAGCAATGATTCCTCGTTCTTTAATTTTTGGCTTTTGACCACCAGCTCGACTTTCAGAATCCACGACTCTAAATCTCCCACGCCGTCAAAAGGCTTTACAACGTCAAAAATTTTAAAGCTGCTCGAAGTCATCTTGAATTTCTCTCTTTAGCCCGGATAGCTTGTAGGAATAAATAAACAACCTTCTCGTTTGATAGTTAATTGTAGACAAAACATAAAAGAAATAAACATATAACATAAAATTAGTGCGGAGCTACATAATGAATAAATACATCAATAATCCAACAGATCTATTGATCTATTGATTCAAGTCATATTTTTTACTAAAATTGTCACGTTTTACATACCCTAAAGCAGTAAATCAGTAAATCAGTAAATCAAACTGCCCTCCCCACCCCTTTCGTGATCTATTGATCTATTGATCTATTGATCTATTGATTCAAGTCATATTTTTTACTAAAATTGTCATGTTTTACATACCCTAAATCAGTAAATCAAACCACCATCCAGCTACCCTCCTGTCCATCCGTGATCTATTGATCTATTGATCTATTGATTCAAGTCATATTTTTAGTAAAATTGTCATGTTTTACATACCCTAAATCAGTAAATCAAACCACCCAACCTACACTCCTGTCCAACCATGATCTATTGATCTATTGATTCAGGTCATATTTTTACTAAAATTATCATGTTTTACATACCCTAAATCAGTAAATCAGTAAATCAAACCGGTCATACCACACTGCCCACATCATTCATGATCTATTGATCTATTGATCTATTGATCTATTGATCTATTGACTATTGATTCAAGTCACATTTCGAGTATCTTTTTTGGATAAACATAACATAAAAACAAATTCTTTATACACTGACCAACGAATATATGCTAACGTAACAAAGTTTTCTACATTAATAAAGCTTACTTAGCAACATCTAAATCAATATGGAACATAATACACAACGACAAAACTGACACGCCTTAAAAACATGAATAAACATTAACGTAAACAAGTTCCACACTTAACAACAGTAAAGTAACTAACATAGCATACAAAGACATAACCTATTCACACTTTGTCAAGCATGCCTCTAACATAACAATGTTAATTTATATTAACATGGTAATATTTAACTAAAATTTATCACAACATTGGTTAATTATCATACTGATCAACGAATATACTCTAATGTAATAAAGTTTCCACATCAATAAAGCTAACATAGCGTAACATGAACTAAGAAAATAATGTACAAAGACAAACCTAACACAACTTACACACGAACAAATCATATGAACATTAACAAAACTCACGAACTGGTCAAGTAAAGTGAACGAACACGTATGCAAAACGTAACCTATTCATACTTTTTTCAAGCATATCTCTAACATATTAACGTTAATCTTACACTGACACAGTAACATTTAGCAAAAATGTATCATAACCTTGTCCGATTATCATACAGAACAACGAATATATGCTAACGTAACAAAGTTTTCTACATTATCATAGTAATATTTAACAAAATTTATCATAACCTTACCTAAATATCATAATCCCAACAAATAATTGCAAACATAACAAAGTTTTATCCAAACATAACATAAAAATAACAAAGTTTTATCCAAACATAACATAAAAATAACAAAGTTTTATCCAAACATAACATAAAAATAAGTTCTTTGAATAAAATATCATAGTAAAGTGTAATAGTTTACTGAATTTAAAGCAGTAAATCAGTAAATCAGTAAATCAAACCACCCGTCCCCTCCCCACCCCTCCCTATCCACCCGTCCATGACCTTTTGATCTATTGATCTAATGATTCAGGTCACATATCGAGTATCATTTCGGATAAACATAGTACAAAAATAAGTTCTTTATATACTAACCAACGAATATATGCTAACGTAACATTGTTTTCACATTAATAAAGCTAACATAGCATTACCAGAACTAAGAATATAATGAGCAATGACAAAACCTAACACACCTTACGCACGAATAAACTACTAACATTAACAAAGTTCCACACTTAACACCAGTAAAGTAACTAAGAATTGCGTACAAAACGTAACCTATTCACACTTTTTCAAGCATATCTCTAACATATCAATGTTAATTTTACATTAACACTATTGATTTACGTCGCATTTCGAGTATCATTTCGGATAAACATAGCACAAAAATGAGTTCTTTATATACCAACCAGCGAATATATGCTAACATAACAATGTTTTCACATTAATAAAGCTAACATAGCATCATATGAACTAAGAAAATAATAATGTACAACGACAAAACCTTACACTAAACTTACGCTCTAATAAACTGTTAACATTAATAAAGTTCCACACTTAACAAAAGTAACTAACATTTCATACAAAAACGTAACCTATTCATACCTCTTTTCCAAGCATATCTCTAATATATCAATGTTTTCACATTGACAGTAATATTTAACAAAAATCTATCATAACCTTGTCTAATTATCATACAAACCATCGAATAGATTGGATTTTTAAGTTGTGTTGCAAAGCATTTATGGAGGGTTTAGTTCCGAGGGATTGGAGGAGAGCAGTAATAGTACCATAAAAGGTAAAGTGAGACAATAAAAACTGTAATAATTATAGGGAATTAGTTTATTGAGAGTGTTGTAGGAAAGTATGCTGGTATTCTTATTCCAGTATAATGAGTGACTATGGACTAAGTGGTGAAGAACAAGGTGCGCTTAGAAGTGGTAGAGGATGTGTAGGTCAAATCTTTACAATGAAATAAATGATTGAGAAAATGAGAGAGAAAAAAGAATAAATTGTATTTAGGTTTAATGGATTTGCAACAGGCCTAAGATAGGGTTAATAAGGGAGCTCTATGGCAGGTGTTAGTGATATATGGTGTTCTTGGTGTTGGTTGGTTGATGGTGCTTTTGAATGGAATCAAAAGTATGTATGACGATAGTGAAGTGTGTGTAAGAATAAATGAAGTTGAAAGTGATTGTTTAATATAATATTGAGTGAATCAGATGTGTTATACTCTCTTGGTTATTCACGATTTGTATATGGATGGTGTTATATGAAAGAGTTAGAGGTGGGGGGGGGGGCAGGGAAGAGAGCGGAGGGTGCCCTACCTATTATATGCGGGTGATTTGGTTTTCTGTGGTGAATCTGGAGAGAGTTTGAGAGGATTGGTAGAAGGGTTTGGTAGGGTGTGTTAAAGGAGGGGTTTGAAAGTAAATGTGGATAAGAGTAAGGTTATCGCTGTGAGTGAGGACAGTCCTCGGTGTGAAGTTACGCTGGATGGTGAGCAACTTGAACAAGTGTCTGAATTTAAATATTTAGGATATGTGTTGGATGAAAAGGGAACGGATGATGCAAAGTGTAGAAGGGAAATTATGAATGGTAGGAAGGTATTAGCATTTAACCTTGGTGATGCAAAAACTAAGCTAAGTATTGAGTGCTAGGTCTTCACATGGAGGGTATGTTACAATTTAAGTGATTATATAGTAGTGAAAAACCCATGGTTTGAAGAAGATAGATATAAAAACATTGTGTCTGATGAAACAACTGTTTGTTAAAAAGAGAAGGAACTGACAAAGTTATAATGGAATTATTATAGAGTTGTGTAGTGTGAAGAAAGAATAAATGAGAGAATAAATCAAAGTACATTGAGATGGTTTGGTTATGTGGAAAGGATGGATGATAGTCAGTTGGTTTAGCGGATATATAGTGGTGAGTGTGCTGGGAATCGACCGACTGCAAAACCGAAGAAAAAGTGGATTGAGTCAGTAAAGGAATGCCTGGAGGAGAGGAATGGGAGTTTGACAGAGGCGAGAAAAAGGTGCATAATAGGAGTGAATGGTGGGGTTGGTGAGGGGGGTATGGTTGTGGCTCCCTGGCCAAGATGAACCCCACACTTGATTTAGATGCATAGTAGAGATATGTCAAATCCCACAGCCTAAGGTGATATCTGACTGGTATGAGTTTCTGACTTAAGGGTATAAAGGGGACGGTAAGGTTGGGCTTTCCCTTCGACTTGCGTCATATTATTCTACTTCTTTTCTGTTTCTATTGAATATGAGACACCTTACCCCCAGTCTGAGGGAAGAAAGTGAGTGGTGATGATGATGATGATGATGATGATGAAGAATAATGACGATGATGATGATGATGATGATGATGATGATGATAATGATAATGATGATGATGATGATGGGGATGATATATATATATATCCGATATATATATATATATATATATATATATATATATATATATATATATATATATATATATATATATATATATATATATATATATATATATATATATATGTGTGTGTCTGTGTGTGTGTGTGTGTGTGTGTGTGTGTGTGTGTGTGTGTGTGTGTGTG
>JABUQX010003478.1:0-7500 GCA_015478945.1 Trachelipus rathkii | reverse complement strand
GGGAAAATTCCCTTGTTAAATGAGATGTTAAAGAGATCTTTTAGGGGCGAGGCAATTATGTCAGCTATGATTTTGTAAATGTGATTGGGAATGGTATGAGTATCACATTTCTTATTTTGTAGTTCAGTAATGATCGCTTTGACTTCTGAGACCGTAACATTTTCAAATGAAAAGAGAGAACCGTAGTCTCCCAAATAGGTTTCAAATGAGGTATGCCTAAGTGGCATGTTTGATACATTTAGTTTGCCATTATTTACGAAGTAATTGTTAAGTTCATCGGCAATTTCTTTTTGTTGTTTTAATATTTCTCCGTTTTTGTTTATTTCATTTATTTTGCTTTTTTTTTAATTACTTTTGTTGACTAGATCATTAATTAATCCCCAAGTTGATTTTGGGTCTTCATATACATTTTTAAATTTACTATTGTAATATTTCTTTTTTGCTTTCTTCAAAACAATTTTCAATTGTTTCTCATACTTATTATATAATTGAAATGGTATGATACCTCCTTTATAATTTCTGTAGAGTTTATGTTTTTGACTTATTGAGTTTCTTATACCTTGTGTTATCCATGGATTTTTAATCCTCTTTGATCCTAATGTTTTGGTTTTTAAAGGAAATGAATCATTATAACATGTATTTAAAGAGTTTATAAAGCAGGTAAGTTTTGAATGGATGTCAATCTGGTCATTCTGTATGTATGAAAAGTCAACCTCATTTAACTTACTTATAAAAGTACGTCTGCAATTTTCATCGTCCTGCCTATAATTTATGGTAGTAAGTGTTCGTGTTTTATTAATGTAAAATTTTACAATACAGGGGTAATGATCCGTCATATCTGTTTTTATTACAAAAGATTTGATATCAGCTTCTAGGTTACTCCAAACATGATCAATTAGCGTTGGGTTTCTGTCGTCATTGTTATTAGGGCGGGTAGGCACCGTTATGTAGTTGATCAGGCCGTTTGACATCATTATATTTGTTAGCGCGTTGCTGCCTAGCGAAGGGCTATTATTACCTACATCAATGTTGAAGTCACCAGCAATTACTACCTTCGTGTTATGCAAGTATGTTTGGATTGTATATTCAAGTGAGTTAATGAATTCAATTCTCGACGCATTAGGGGGTCGGTATAATCCTACTATCACTACATTGAAGGATTTGTTTTCAATTCGAACTGCCAGGATTTCAATAGTTTCATCAATTTTAGAAAATATTATTTTTGGGTATAATAATAATAATAATCAAAATAATAATAATAATAATAATAATAATAATAATAATAATAATAATAATAATAATAATAATAATAATAATAATAATAATTAATAAAATGGTTTACATCGCTCAAAAGTGCCTCATTGCTAATACACGCCGCAAGATAAAACAACCGAGCGACCGAACAGTAACGAAACCGCCGAATAATAGTCTTCCAAACGCGGCGTCGCCAACAGAAGAAGTCTTCCCTGACTTGGAAACGTGACGCGCACCTTGGAAATGGGTTTCTCGACCTTGGAAACCCATAATTTGACGCATCAAATGTCAAAAACGCATAAAGAACTAAATAGCGCCGAAAAATTAATCAAAATGTAACAAAAATATTCTTCTAGTGCCAAATGCCCGGCTGCTGTCAAAGTCGTCACTATACTATATATATATATATATATATATATATATATATATATATATATATATATATATACACATAATATATATTATATATATTATTATATATATATATATATATAATATATATATATATAGATATATATATATATATAATATATATATATAAATATATAATATATATAATATAAATATATAATATATATAGAATATATATATATATATTAAAATATATATATATATATATATATATATATATATATATATATATATATATATATATATATATATATATATATATATATATATATATATTATTAATGATAATAATCATTACAAATTTAAAATGTTACCAGAAATAAAACTAATATCTATATTCTGTTTTAAATGCATAATTATGTTAAAGATATTTTGTCAATATTCTTTCGGTAAATAATAATAATAATAATAATAATAATAATAATAATAATAATAATAATAATAATAATAATAATAATAATAATAATAATAATAATAATAATAATAAAATAATAATAATAATAATAAATTTTTATGGTATGCAATAAAATTTAGAAAAAAACAGTTTTGGTCATTATCATTCACATTTATCTCAGCATTAGTACTTGGAAATAATAATAATAATAATAATAATAATAATAATAATAATAATAATAATAATAATAATAATAATAATAATAATAATAATAATAATAATAATAATAATAATAATAATAATAATAATAATAATAAAAATTAATGGTGTTAAAAAAATTAATTGATAATATCAAAATTTGACTAGATAAAAATAACAATAATAAGAACAATATAAAAATATAGTAATAATATTTAAATTAATATAATAATAATAATAGATAAGAATAATAGATAAAAATAATGAGTAATATAAAATAATAATTACAACAAATAATAATAATAATAATAATGAAATAATAATAATGATAATAATAATAATAATAATAATAATAATATAATAATAATAATTAATAATTAATAATAATAATAAGAATAAAATAATAATAATAATAATGAATAATAATAATAATAATAATAATAAATGAATAATAGATAATAATAATAATAAAATAAAAAAAAAATAATAATAAATAATAATAATAATAATAATAATAATAATAATAATAATAATAATAATAATAATAATAATAATAATAATAATAATAATAATAATAATAATAATAATAATAATAAAATAATAATAATAATAATAATAATAATAATAATAATAATAATATATAATAATAAGTAATAATAATAATAATATAATTAAAATAATAATAATAATAATATAATAATAATAATAATAATAATAATAATAATAATAATAATAATAATAATAATAATAATGGAAAATTGAAAATCTTAGTGGTTATAATATTTACTTTTTAAAAGGTAAAAAATAACTATATTAATTTCTTATATATTAACTTTAAATTAATGAGAATTTAAAAATTGATTGGTGTCTACTCTAAATCTACAGGTAGAGAGATGAACATATTTGAATTTCGACTCCTTCACTCCTCTTAACTGTAAAATTGTTACCATAAAGACTTTAGTTCACCGAGCGTTTAAGATACCTTTTGATTGAACCCTTTTCGACTAAGAAATTTAAAGAATAACTCATAATTTAATAAACAATAACTTCCCTCAGTATATTATAAAGTAAACGATAAAGAATACTCTAAATAGTTTTTTTTACTAATACCAACAATGACAAGGTAGATGATAAGCTCAAAGTATAATGTAAAACTGATAATATTTGTTACAAAAAAGAGGAAGAAAACAAATTAAAATTCATTTTTAAAGAGGGTATTAAAACAAAAGACGGGAAGAAGCTTGTATTACGATCATACTACAAACCTTTGAAATTAAGCTCGTGCTTCTCTACTTGTGAAACGCTTTCTGATGGTGAGAGTTGTATAGCGTTGTGTACCGATTTCAATGTTCTGAAAGTGGATGTAATGCCTCTTATATCCACAACCAATACCCTCAACATGGTAATATCGCAACAAAAATTTAAGCCGAGCAAAGTATTCCGACATTTTAAGGAAGAACACTAAAATTCCCGATAACAATATAAAAGAAAGCTTCTCCATCATAAGAAAAAATTATTTTTATGAATTGCACAAACACAAACCAATGATAAATATAATATATAATGAAATGTCTAATTTTTTAAACATTTTTAAATAATATAGATGGTAATGTAATTAACTTTTGCAACTTTTAAAATTATTAGTTTTATTTATTTATTTATTTATTTACGTTATCAATTTAAAGGATATTTATATTATCTAAGTTTGCCTAAATCTAAAAAAAAATATTTCTTGAAAATGTCCGAAGTATATGAATTTAAAGCTCGGAACAGTAATAATATCAGTAGTTTTATATTATTCTAGAATAATTTTAAAGAAAATTTCTTCAGTAGAAAGAAATGTTTTCAGGAGGCTTATAAAATAAATGTTAATATTGAATTTTTAATAATAATAATAATAATAATAATAATAATAATAATAATAATAATAATAATAATAATTAATAAATAATAATAATAATAATAATAATAATAATAATAATAATAATAATAATAATAATAATAATAATAATAATAATAATAATAATAATAATAATAATAATAATAATAATAATAAATAATAATAATAAGAATAATAAATAATAATAAAAAAAATGATAATAATAAATAATGATAATAATAATAATAATAATAATAATAATAATAATAATAATAATAATAATAATAATAATAATAATAATAATAATTTAGAAATTTTATATCAGCTTCTAATTTAATATGAGATTTGCACGCCATTTCCAATTTCCTAAAGGTATCAACAGCTTTTTGAACTTTTAATTTAATATTCCGCCTGGACACTTCAGGCATCATCAGAGACGAGTTCTAGACTAATTGATGAAACAAAAAAAAAATTATTTAAATATAAATGTGAAGTAACAAATTAAAATATTAATAACCAACGTTAAATCTAAAATCCTAAAATAATAATTATATCAATAAAGATACTCTATCCAGTTGAACTCGAAAGATGTTCAAAAAATTTCCCATCTCGTTGTACTTGATTCTAATAACTGGTTTTTGCTCTTCTATTAAAAGGGACTCAGTTAGCCTCAAATAAAAAAATTTCCTGATCGGTGGAATATGTCAAAATTGGAAATGTCGAGATTGGAGTCTGAGAGTTCCGTGTTTGTTTTTCAAATGTTCAAAGATCTTACTAAGCCCCTATATATGTTGTGAGATACGAAGTTTGAGACAATTAGTAGTATACCCGATGTAAGAGGCATTATAGTCATTTTGTTACACTGAAATTGGTATACTTCATGACTCACATTCTCCTTAGTCGCATTAGCTCTTTCAGAGAACAAAGAGGAAAGCATAATAATAAATAAATTTTTCGACTCCGACTCCTTAAATTCAAATTTGGATTTTCGACTCCGACTCCGACTCCGACTTCACTCAAACAAAAATTTTCGACTCCGACTCCGACTCCGACTCCGACTCCGACTCCAACAGTCAAATTCAAAATTTCGACTCTGACTCAGCTTAGCGCTTACAGAGTTACAATAAAACATTTTTTGGTTTCAACTATTTTTTTTCCTCTTGCTTTTAAGAATAAAAAAATATACCACTTTTCAAATGAATCTAATCTCAAAATGCTATACGGTAAAGTACCGTAAAGACAAAGATGCAGGCGCAACACATGACAAACAAATATATTTCAGTTTCGGAAACAAATGTTAATTATTAATGCAAATTATTTTTATTTTTATTATAAAATAGCCGTGCATTTTTTTTTGTTTTTTTTTTACCAATGTTAAAGCGAATAGTTAAGTCAGCATAAATTAATAGATAATAATAATAAAATATAATAATAATAATAATAAGTAATAATAATAATAATAATAATAATAATAATAATAGATAATAATAATATTTATAATTTCGACTCCGACTCCACTCAAGACTCCACTTATACAGGAATTTTCGACTCCGACTCCGGGACTCCACTGCACAGGAATTTTAGACTCCGACTCCGACTCCAACTCCAGCTTGCGCACAGAATTTCGACAACGACTCGCGACTTCTGGAAAATTGCACGACTCCACGACTCCGACTCCACGACTCCGATTCCAACTCCGCAGCCCTGGAAGAAAGTTTCAATGGCTTACAATCACATCAAATCTAAATCTAACTCTAAAGGAATAAAACTTAAATTTTACTATAAGCCATTGAAACTTTCTTCCATGTTATCTGAAATAACTAATGCGACTAAGGAGAATGTGAGTTATGTAGTATACCAATTTCAGTGTAACAAAGATGGCTGTAATGCCTCGTACATCGGGTATACTAACCAATTCTCTCAAATTTCGTGTCCCACAATATAGATACAGGCCTAGTAAGATCTTTGAACATTTGAAAAGCGAACGCCGAACCCTCAGACACAATCTCGATATTTCCAATTTTGACATATTACACCGATAAGAAAATTTGTATGATTGAGCTGTTCTTAATAAAAAAAAAACACAAACCAGTTCTCAATATAATGTACAACAAAATGGGAAATTTTTTGAAAATCTTTTGAGTTGGATAAAAAAATTGAAATAATTCATATTGGAGTTATTGTAACGCTTAGTTTATTAATTATTTAAATTTATTACTTCACATTTATATTTAAATAACATTTATTTTATTTTATCAATTAGTCTGGAACTCGTCTCTGATGATGTCTGAAGTGTCCAGGCGAAATATTAAATTAAAAGTTCAAAAAGCTGTTGCTCTATTTTATTCTAGAATAGTCCTCAAGAAAATCTATCATTAAGGAAATTGGAAAAGGCGTGCAATAAAAATAATAATAATAATAATAATAATAATAATAATAATAATAATAATAATAAAAAATAATAATAAAAAATAATAATAATAATAATAATAAAAAAAAATAATAATAAAATAATAATAATAATAAATAATAATAATAGATAATAATATATTATTATTATTTTAATTATTATATTATTATTATAGTTTATTATTATTATATTATTATTATTATTATATATATATTATTATTATTATTATTATTATTATTATTATTATTATTATTATTATTATTATTATTATTATTATTATTATTATTATTATTATTATTATTATTATTATTATTATTATTATTATTATTATTATTTATTATTATTATTATTATTATATTATAAAATAATAATAATAATAATGAATAATAATAGATAAAATAATAATAATAATAATAATAATAATAATAATAATAATAATAATAATAATAATAATAATAATAATAATAATAATAATAATAATAATAATAATAATAATAATAAATATTATTATTATTTTTATTATTATTTTTATTATTATTATTGCCTCAATTAAGATATACTACTTGAAAAGAGTTGAGGATATATCCATTTTATGGTAATTTTTTAACTCATTAACAAACTGAAAAATTACACTCGGCATTTTCCCTCCGCTCTCTCTCCCTCCTTCGCTTCGTCTTATTATATATTATATGAAAAAAAAAAAGAAGAAAGAAAACGGGTCTACCTTTTCTAGATTAGGCAAAATTCCTTCCATTTAATTAAGAAATTCGAGGAAATACTTCAAATGACTCTTTTCATTTGAGTACATATAAACTACCAACTCGATACACACACACACACACACACACCACACACACACACACACCACACACACACACACACACACACACACACACACACACACACACACACACACACACACACACACACACACACACACACACACATATATAT
>JABUQX010003477.1:35000-43663 GCA_015478945.1 Trachelipus rathkii | reverse complement strand
GGTATTACTTCGTTCAGTTTGGGCGGTGTTTAGCCGTTTTCATTTATCGTGAAACGCAGCCAAAATTCGTGCGCCACCGCTTCACCTGCTTAAATGTAAGGTTTCCAAGTTTGCAGATGATAGCAAATTTGCTACCTCAATAAGGATTAATGATGGATGTATAAAGATTTAAAAGATAAGGAGGAGCTGTAATCGTTGATGGGATGAGCAGGTTCATTCCTTCTTCAGATAAATTTTTCTTTCCTCATTCATTCCTTCTAAAACTAAATCTTTCATTTCTCATAATCCTTGGTTCGTCGTGCTTATTTTCTGGCCATTCAGGCTAGAGACAGTGCCTATCGAGTGTGGAAAAATTCTCGTTCTCCTATCACTCGCTATTTTCATTCAGCTAGAAATCGTTGCAGGGATACTCTTCGACGAGCAAAGCTGGCTTTCATCAAAGGAAAGTGCGCTAACCTCCTTGGTTCTCCTACTGACAAATCTTTTATCTCTAGCAACTTCTGTAAATCTGCCTTTCCTCCTCTTATTTGATCTGATCATTGTGTTGCTAATTCTCCAACTGAAAGGGCTAATCTCTTCGGCCCCTAGCTCAACTATATTCTCTATGTCTCAATACTAGCACTTTCCCTCCCTCAGTGTTGGAACCTCTCACATGTCCAACCTATGAAAAAAGGAAGCCGCTCTGATCCTTCTAACTATCACCCTGTAGCTCTCACTTGTTCTATCTAAGGTCTTTGAAACCCTTCTCAACTCACTTCTTAGATCATCTGGAAACTCACTCCGATCGCCAGTACGGCTCTCGCTGCACGAAGTCTACTGGCGATATACATTCCTAATTTCCTATCAAACCGATTTATGGTTTTTCGCTCTTAGGAACTACGGGGAGACTTGGGTGGTGGCGCTTGACATATCCAAAGCATTTGACCGGTATGGCACGCGTCACTGCTCTCCAAGCTCCCTCCTTTGGGTTTCCTCCTTCTCTTTGCTTACTCCTATCATGTGTAGCTTTCTTTCAAATCGCTCAATATCGGCTGTTGTTGATGGGGCGACTTCTTCTTTCTGTCAATAGTGGTGTTCCTCAGGGTTCTGTCTTATCTCCTACTTCATTCCTACCTTTCATTAATGATCTTCTCACCTGCACCTCTAACTCTATCCACTCGTATTCCGATGACTCGACCCTTCATTCTTTAACTCATATCAATTCTACTCCCACTTTTACTTCTGGAATTGCCTCTCGTCTTAATCTTTCCGATTTTATTCTCGCTGATGGATAGAAATAACTTTGTGAAATTCAATTCTTTAAAACCCCAACTTTTACAAATCTCCTTCTCCAAAATACCTTCTAACTTTCCTGTCTCTTTCGACGGTTCTATCGTCTCTCCTGTTGACAATATAAACATCCTTGGCCTTAACATGAACAAAAAAATGTCTTGGAAACCTCACCTCACAACGGTTGCTAGGGCGGCCTCAAAGAACTGGAAGTTCTGTTTAGACTGTGAGACTTTCCTCCTTTTCTCAGTTGCTCCGCTATACAAGGTCTCATCCGCCCATGTATGGAGTACTGCTCTCATATCTGGGGGGGGACTCTGGTTTCACCCGGCTTTTTTGGACAGGGTCGAGTCAAGGGCAAAGGCTTATAAACTGTTCTGTACTTTCCATGTTCACCCCTCTATCTTTGCAAGACGATGTTGGTGCTTTATCTCTATCCTATAGGTACCGCAGCGGCAAGTGCTCGAGGGAACTTATCACTCGCGTACCACCACCTTTACGACGCCTTCGTAGCACAATAGGTGCTGTATCTGCGCACGAGTATTGTGTTGACATTGGTAACTCCAGGCTCGTTTGCTGTGGTGCTTCCTTCTTTCCCACCACCTCTGTTTTGTGGAACTCTCTTCCATCTTCTGTATTTCCTACTGAATTTAATCCCCTCACTTTAAAGCCTGCCTCTGTGCTCATATGCGTAATTTGCGCTAGAGGGTGAACTTTTGAGAGTAATACACCCCCTCCTTGAATAGGGCTCTGCCCGTGAGTGGTGGTGACAACTGTAAAAAAAAAATCCTTGAATGGGCAGATATGTGGCAAATGAACTGAATCTCCTATTCCCCCGATCCAAAACATCATTCAGATTATCCCAGAAAAAAAATCGTACTCTTTTCAACATTACCCTCAGATGGATCATATGTCGCAACCACACAAATTTTGACCTTTTCAAACTTAAATTTAACCTTTAGACTTCTAGTACTCACACACACAAAATCTACCATAGCTCTCTACCACAACTCACTCATCAGAATTGCAAATCCTTCTATCCCCCTCTCATTCCTTTCCACAGCAACACAAACACATTTCACACCACACCACTCATTTTCACCGTTCCTTTCATCTTTGTTTCAGTCACAGCGAGCAAATCAAATTTGCCCTTTCTAAATACATCCATCACCTCTCTCCTCATCTCCTCAACATTTATTCCTCTGACATTTCATATACAGACTGATTCTTATTTCGCGAAGGATAGAGAAGGGCGCTTACAAGTCACGACCTTCTCGAGGCATGCATCAACATTCTGGCAAAAAGATAAGTGGTAGTAGGCAGCCAACTTAACTACCACCGTCTTAGTCGCCTTCTACGACATGCAGGACATACGATGTGGGCAATTTTTTTCTCCCTACACGTATGGAATATAAGAGATAGGGATGTCTGTAAGATATTATCTAGTAGAAGAGGTGGGAATATAAGTATGTGTATATGATATGTTGTCTGGAGGATGAGTGTGGATATGAACGCATAACAGAAAGGCGAACCATTAGGCACTGGAATGTCATACATACATACCATAAGAAAAATATATATATATATATATATATATATATATATATATATATATATATATATATATATATATATATATATATATATATATATATATATATATATATATATATATATATATATATATATATATATATATATATATATATATATTATTATTTTTTATTATTTTTATTATTATTTTTATTTATATGTGTTTGTTTTTAATATTATTCAAAAATTCTTAATATTTGTTCTAATTAATCGGCAAAATAATCAGCAGAAAATTGACGATGACGATGTAATAAAAAAAAATATGCAGATTTTTGTCGATGACGATGACGATTAATCGTCCCATCCCACTAATATATATATATATATATATATATATATATATATATATATATATATATATATATAATAATATAATATATATATATATGCAAATAGGAAAACCGGTCAAAAATCGCCTTTTTTTTTTTTTTAATGAATCATGAAAAATCAAGAAATTTTAAGTTATATCTATACTTAATAGTTTTTCTCACATTTAGAGTTTCCTTAATGTTTTAGAATAATGAAAATAATAAAAATCTCGAAATGAATATTTTAAAATTTTTTTTGAAAAATTCCATTTTCAAAAAATTGAATTCGGGAAAAACCGGTCAGTGGCGTCGGGAAAAGCCGGTCATTAAATATTATTTCTTTTGTGCTTGTCCAAACTAATTATAATTATAATTTAAATGTTAAATAGAGAGTCTAATAATATTATAGAATTAATTTGGATTGAAAAACACAAGTCTAAGTTATATTTTAGTGATATTTTGCAAGCGTTGATTTTTACAAAATTTTGAAATTTTTTCATACTGAAGCTAAATAAGCATTGAAAAAAATTGAATTATGACAATAATTTTAATAATTTCTAATAATAATAATAATATTCAACTTTTTAACAAGAATTTATATATTACGAGTAGGCCTATGTATGCACATTTCACGTGAACTTTTTTGACAAAAAAAAATTTGCAATATTATAATTTAGTTTATGACAATCGATTTTTATTAAACTATTAATAATAATGATAAATAATAATAATAATAATTTAACAAAATAACCTTTTTTTTTTTTTTTATTTTTTTATGTGGTATGTAGCACATTGATTTCCACTTTTTTATCCTTACACTAGATAGAGAAGGATATGTATAGAAAACGTTAAACAAATGTCTTATAGTCTACCATCCATAAAAATTAGAACAAAATATTATTGAAAACTAAAAAAAAATGGACATTTTTTTACAAGTTTATACTGACCGGTTTTCCCCCGAAATTGAAAAAACTTAATAACTTTAAAAATAAGCTTAATATTTTAAATTTTTTACATGGAAAATGTTAAAAATAGACTTCCCAATATGCATCTAACTCAAAATTCTGATATCTTAATTCTACGAGATTCACGAGGTCTTAGAATTTTTTTGCAAAAAAAAAAAAAAATTTTTTCCAACTTTGGGAAATTTTTTTGACTAGTAGGTGTAAGTTATTTACTTAAATTTTTATATATGGTTAAAATATAATCTATTTGCTACTTAAAAAACCTTTCTCTAATTGAAAAAATTTTTAATTTAAAAAAATATTAACAATTTATTAAAGTGACTGGTTTTCCCCTCCGTGACCGGTTTTCCCCCATTTTACGGTATATATATATATATATATATATATATATATATATATATATATATATATATATATATATATATATATATATATATATATATAGGGTTGGGATTAAAAAAAAACGTTCGTTTTTTTAAAAAAAAAAAATTTTTTTTTTTAAAAACAGGATAAAATTTTGTTTTTTTTGTTTTTAAAATTACTTTTTTCATATATATCAAGTCTTTTTAGGGTATTTAGCATTAAAATACAGTAAATACAATATGTTAAAAGAGGTATGCAATATATAAAGTAGATTTTAGTACTTAGTAAAGTTTTATTTGTGCTCTAGGGCATATAACTATTACATTTCACATGATCTGATTATTATTATTATTATTATTATTATTATTATTATTATTATTATTATTATATATATATTATATATATATATATATATATATATATATATATATATATATATATATATATATATATATATATATATATATTTTTAATTCTATATATATATATATATATATATATATATATATATATATATATATATATATATATATATATATATATATATATATATACTACTATATATATATATATATATATATATATATATATATATATATATATATATATATATATATATATATATATATATATATATAAACCCAGCTGAAAACCCCCCCTTACCCCCTCTCTATCATTAATTAGTAAGGACTACGTGCGGTCAGAAAATCCACCTATAGCTTCACGGGTTTGCGGCGGACCCTCACTATAAGTAAAATCGTCAGTGTAGTGTTCATCCCTTGTGGTGGGCCACAACCATACCCCCTCACAAAACCCCCCATACTCTCCTATTATGCACCTTTATTCTCGCCTCTGCCAAACTCACATTTCTGTCCTTCAGACATTCGTTTACTGACTCAAACCACTTTCTTTGATCTCCCAGCCGGTCGGTTTCAAACACCCGCCACTATACATCCGCTTAAACCGACTATCAATCATCCTTTCCACATGACCAAACCATCTCAACATATTTTCATTTATTCTCTCGTTTACCCATTTCTTCACACCACACAACTCTCTAATACGTTCATTCCTCATTTTATCAATTCTTTTCACACCTAGCATGCCCCTAAGATTGTCCATCTGAACACATTGAACTTTAGATCTATGCTTCTTATTCCAGACCATAGTCTCACTATTATACAATAACACAGGTAACAACATACCATCATGTAGACCGCACTCTAAGACTTAGTCCCTATACATTTACACGATTTTATTACACCAGCCACCTTCCTGGCATCCAACATATACCCTAAATATTTAAACTCAGACACTTGTTCCAGCTGCTCACCATCTAACATAACTTCACACTGAGGACTGTCCTCACTCAGAACCATAACCTTACTCTTATCTACGTTTACTTTCAAACCCCTCCTTTTACACACCCTGCCAAATCTCTCTACCAATCCTCTCAAACTCTTCATATTGGCCACACAAAAACCAAATCATTCGCATATAATAGGTAGGGCACCACTCCACTCATCTACATTCTCCATCATTCTAACACCATTTCCTGCCATCCCCACCTCGAATTCTTTCATAACCATCCATATACAAATTGAATAACCAACTAGACATAACACAACCCTGCCTCACTCCGCTATTAATACTAAACCAATCACTTTTGACACCATTTATTCTTACACACGCCTCACTATCGTCATACATTCTTTTGATTCCATTCAGAAGCCTACCACCAACACTACATATTATCACTAACACCTGCCATAGAAGCTTCCTATTAACCCCATCAATACCCTATTTGCAAATCCATAAAAAAACTTAAATACAATTTATTCTTCTTCTCCCCTCATTTTCTCTATCATTTATTTCAATGTAAATTTGATCCACACATCCTCTACTACTCTTACGTGCCTTGTTCTTCACCGATCAGTCCTTCAGTCACTCAGCGCAATCTTTCGACCAAAATACCAACATATATCTTCCCTATAACACTCAATAAACTAATTCCCCTATAATTTCTACAGTTCCTTTATCTCCCTTACCCTTATATAAGGGTACTATTACTGCTCTCCTCCAATCCCTCGGACTACCCTCCATAAACGCTTTATTACACAACATCATCCAATCAATCAAAAACTTGCCTCCGTTCTTTCTTGCTCATTTCACCAGTAATTTCATCTATACCTGCAATTTACCAATCTTCAACTTTCTCACTCTACTTATTACCTCTTCCTTGCTAATAACCTCATCCCCAAAATACCTATTCCTTCTTGCACCATCAAACCCACACACATTCACTATCACCTCTTCATTACTGCCAATATTAAACAGATTTTCGAAGTGTTCTTTCCACACTCCCCTCACATCCATTTCATCAGTTAACAAAGCACTATCACTATTCATTATTCTGAGCAGGTTCCCCTTATTCTAATTTTTAACCTTTCGTACTTCCTTCCAGAAGAGCTTCCTATTCCCTTGTAAGTCCCCATTCATCCTCCTTCCAAACTGTTCATTTACCCTACGTATGCTTTTAGAATTTCTTTTTCCTCACTATATATTTCGTAGCATCTTTCTTTTTGAAACTTCATCATTTGCTTTGAGTACACAAGCTTATTTTTTACTTTTAACAGCTTGCATCACCTCTTCATTCCACCACTCACTATTAACATTCTTACTTCCTACTTTAGC
This sequence comes from Trachelipus rathkii, assembly GCA_015478945.1. Taxonomy (NCBI): domain Eukaryota; kingdom Metazoa; phylum Arthropoda; class Malacostraca; order Isopoda; family Trachelipodidae; genus Trachelipus; species Trachelipus rathkii. The sequence continues at coordinate 36,471 of JABUQX010003477.1, read as the reverse complement.
ACACCCACATACTTCTTTTGCACTGCTAACAATTGCTTCCAGATTTGTTCAGTTTCAACTTGTTCACAATCAACTGGTTTACTTGCCTTATATACTTATCTTTATTACCTTGTTCACCTAAACTTCTCACTCTTAATTTTACCCTCTTCCTTCATTATCATCTTCCTCCTTAAGTCCCACTAACTTAATTTTACATGGAACAACATAATGATCTGATAATCCATTTCTAAACACCTCACTTATTTAACATCCAACATATATTTATCTCCTTCTTCATAACACAAAAATCAATCATACCTTTCACTTCGATACCTCTCCAACTTAACCCAACTCTAGTATACTTATGGATACTCTTCTGTTTAAAGAAAGTATTAATTACACACATACCTCTCTCTTCTGAAATCAATCACCTTCCTACCATTCTCTCCTGACACCCCAAAACCAAACCACCTGTTATATCGCCTTTTTTAGTGCATATATATATATATATATATATATATATATATATATATATATATATATATATATATATATATATATATATATATATATATATATATATATATATATTTTTTTTTTACTCTTTAAAATCTGAATGAATAGTCAATATTTAGGCTAGAAGGGGTACATTGTTAAATTTAAAACACCTTTAATATACATAAAAAGAGGTAATTAAAGTGAAAACGAAGAATATTTTGTTTTAAAAAAAAATATAATAAAAAAAAAACAAAATTAAAAAAACCGTTTTTTACAGCCCTAAATATATATATATATATATATATATATATATATATATATATATATATATATATATATATATATATATATATATATATATATTTAAAAATAACCCCTTAATAATTTCACACTGCTGGGATGTGAACCTGTGCCCTAGCAGATGTCCGCGTAAGTGTTTGACGACCACGCCACGATGGACTAAAAGTAAAGCGCGAGAATTGTTCCTGTGGTGAATATATCATCCACCCAACAGGAACCACGCCGCACTCTACCCGTCCACACTCGGGCGTAGCGACAAACAGGGCACCGCGCAGAGTGAAATACTTTATAACCGGGGAATATACTGTATGTATAACAACTGCTACAAATTCAACGCAGTGTGATATGGTATTCAAAATAACCCCTTAAGTAATTTCACACTGCTGGGATGTGAACATGGGCCCTAGCAGATGTCCGCGTAAAGTGTTTCTCAGAGTATGAATAATTGTAGACGTATATATATATATATATATATATATATATATATATATATATATATATATATATATATATATATATATATATATATATATATATATATATATATATAAGGAAAAAAGTCATAGCCTCATGAAGTTTGGAAAATGTTACAGGCTTTTCTTATACTCCGATTTAAAGAAACTTTTTATCACATTTTTTTTATTATTTTTTTGTTTCAGAGAGTGGACCTCACCAAGAAAGGGAACATGACATC
>JABUQX010003477.1:0-30000 GCA_015478945.1 Trachelipus rathkii | reverse complement strand
ATTGATTTTATAATATTGCCTTCTAGGAGAGTTGGCATTTCGTTTGAATTACAGAATATATTTGAATAGCATGCAATCGATATTAAAATAAAAAATAAAAAAACGAAAGTATCGTGTACACATTTATACATAGTTTTTAAAATCATATCATTAGCCTCATTGTATAGAGAGATATATATATATATATATATATATATATATATATATATATATATATATATATATATATATATATATATATATATATATATATATATATATATATAGTTAATCACTCACTTAATTTCAATTTCAGGTATTTTTCTTTAATTTTTTTTTTTATAGGTTAGGTTAAGGTTAGGTTAGGTTAGAAGTTAATTTAAGCTAAGCTAAGTTAGGTTAGGTCAGGTTAGGTTAGGTTAACTGGCATAACTAACCTAACCTAACCTAACCTAACACAATCTAAAACAAAAATTAAAAAAATACCTAAAACAAATAAGTAATTATATATATATATATATATATAACCTTATATATATAACATATATAACAACCATAATAACCGTATATATATATATATATATATATATATATATATATATATATATATATATATATATATATATTTATATATTTATATTTTATTTATTTTTTAAAAATTTTATTTGTTTAAATAACACATTAAGTTATTAATATATACGTGACTATAAACAAATATTTCATTTTTGAAAAATTATTTTATGTAAATTTAGCTGAAGTCAATGTCACTCTTTCGTGTTCGAACAAACTATACTTATATAGATGGGTAGCAACGATATCCGATAACTTTCGATTATCGGAAAAAACAATCGATATCTGATAACATTACCTCAAACCGGACAATTACCATATATATATATATATATATATATATATATATATATATATGTGTGTGTTCTGTACATACGTCTGCTTCATTTTTATAAATTAAAGCCTGTCTATGTGTGAGTGAGTCTATATATATATATATATATATATATATATATATATATATATATATATCACGGCCCATTAGGGGGCTCAGCCGACGGGGAACAGATGGGGGGACGTTTTCCATACCCCGTAGGGGGAGGGGCGGAGGAACCCCAGCGACACCCAAATACCAAGCGGGGGTTCACGGAGACCTCCCGAGAAATGGTCTACCCTTTCGTTCCCGGAAGGCCGAGACGACTTCCTGTCGAGATGGTCTACCCAGCAGGGTACCCATTAGTTTAAAAAATTATTTTTAAAAAAAAACTAATGGGTACCCCAAACAGGCTCTCCCGGTCTTTGAGGTCAGGTCTCTCGACCTTCGAGCAGGAGACTATTCCCCCCTCGAGGAGGGTCTCGGAACGCTGCTGTATTTTAATCGCGAATCCGCCCGGTATGGCGTCCCATCACCCATCATTCCGGCTGTTATAAATATATATATATATATATATATATATATATATATATATATATATACTACTATATATATATATATATATATATACTCTCTATAACCCTTACAGACTGTGATATGTATATATATATATATATATATATATATATATATATATATATATATATAATAATAATATATATATATATATATATTTTTATTGCATTATTTGTGTTATATTAGATTACGTACTTTTTTATTATATTACGCACAAATATTTGTTTTACAAATTTTTTTATTTCTTTGATACTATTTACGTACACTATGTCTATAATATCGATTCCTCGAAATTAGTGAAAAAATCGATTATAAAAAAATAATATCGATATCGATGTATCGATAATCTGAAACGCATTTCAACAGTGATTCATTATCCCTACACGAACGGAAAAATGCCGAATTGTTATGATTTTCAGAGCGTTAATATTAATATTTTTAGTGAAAATATTAACTCAAAATAAACTCAAATGCGTAAAAAAAAATTCAAATAATTTTTTAAAACCATTTTTGTAAATGAAATGTTTATAATTTTAATATACTATGTACGTGAACTCAAGTCAGTAATACTAAACAATTACCTATTTATGTATCATAGATGCTATCTGTGAAATTTTTTTTTTGATCCGACCTCCAGTTCCTGTTCCGTGTGGGCGTTAAGTAACTTTGGTAATTATTTCCAATAACTGCCTCTAAACAGATTTTTATAAAAATCACAGCATAGACTCTAAAAAAATAGTAATGAAGAATAAAAAAAAAATTATTTGGCGGTCTCTTTAGGAAAAAAAGTTACAAACTCTCAAAGTTTAGAATAATCCCATAAGGTTTTGTATAGAACTGTGCGAAATTTCGTTTTATCGCAATTTACGATTTTAGTGAATTTAGAATGCGCGAGGCAAGTTAAGACTATGACCCACAGAAACCATAGTGTAAAAAGCGAAATAGTAAAACAGAAATCTATTCCGTAATATATAGCAAGACGGGGTAAGAGTTGAATGGTTTTAAAATGGGGTAAGAATGAAAATCCAATTTTCAACTTGAAGGAAACATGATATTTGAAAAGTTAAACCTGGGTTTGTTAGCTCATTTCTTATACTAATAAATATATTATTATCATCTAACTCTGATATACCATGCAAAAGTAGTGCCTGACAAAGTAGCATGCTATAGAAATGGAGGGGGAAAATCTCGATTTCAACTCTGACATTTAAAAAAGGAATAAGGGTCTACAGACCAAACTAATGAGTTTTGAAACCAAACCGGGGCAAAATTGGAAAGCTTGGGGTACCCCCAATTGACCATTAACAGCTTGAGTTTCTATTACTTCCCTAAAAAAAATTTGGGGGATAATGGGGGATAATCTGTTTTACCCCTGAAAATTTTTTTTTTGGGATGGATTGGTATTTGTTCCATTTTATCCCTTCTAATTTTCCCTTCAAAAATTTAAATATTATTATTTATATATATATATATATATATATATATATATATATATATATATATATATATATTTATGTATATATATCCTACCTGTGTACAATTATTTTGCCAATAAAGTGCTTTTCCATTCTTCCCCCTTATATTTTCATTCTCACCCCCCAAAATTTTTTTTTTTGGGTAAGAATGGAGAATGGTATTTTTTCCATAGGGGGTAAGAATGGAAAATGGTATTTTTTCCCTTAGAACAAAATTATAAAATTATATATATATGTATATATATATATATGTATATATACCCTACCTGTGTACAATTATTTTGGCAATAAAGTGCTTTTCCATTCTTCCCCCTTGTGTTTTCATTCTCACCCCAGAATGGAGAAAAAATGGAAAGTCAGTTTTTAGTCAATAACTTTTTTTTAAAGAATAGTAAAGATAAAATTTTTACAGTCAATATAGAGCATCATTGGCCTTATATTTTCATGTATTGAACATATCAGTAACATTAACGGTTTTAGTGATATGACCTTAAAAGTCAAATCCTTCCATTCTTACCCCGTCGGGCTATATATATATATATATATATATATATATATATATATATATATATATATATATAAATATTTTGCATCATATATATATATATATATATATATAGATATATATATATATATATATATATATATATATATATATATATATATATATATATATATATATATATATATATATATCACCCCATAAGCGATATATATATATATATATATATATATATATATATATATATATATATATATATATATATATATATATATATATATATATATATATATATATATATATATATATATATATATATATATATATGTAGGAGAGTAACAGAGTGAGGAAGAAAGTCTTTAAAGAAACCCAGTTTGTAGAGTTACCCTCCTTTCTTTACTCTAGATGAAAACTAAGACGAAAATAAAAAGAACTGAAATAAAATTTGTATTAGAACCTTAAATGTACGAATATTGTAATAATTTACCTCGGATAGCTATCACTTTAGGGAATGTTGTTCACCACAGTTCCAACATAAGAAGCAAATAGCATCAGAATACTTTTTCTAATCCAAGTCGCAAATGTCTGTGAGGACCCGGAAAGGCCTATCCACTGAGAATGCTTACAGGTTGTGATTGGGTTCGAAGCGGTTTGGTTCTATATTAATCACTTTCATCACATACGTAGAAATGTAAAAAATGTATATAAAAAGGAGAAGAAAAGAAATTTGTAAAGTAGTATTTAATTAGAAAACTTTATATACAAAGAATAGTTATGAAGACACTACTAGGTGACAAGATATCAAAAGATATTGACTTATGAGGTAAATAACAGAAACAATTACTGGGTCACTATTAAGTGACGAAACAACAAAAGATCTGTACTTAGCAGGCAGACAACAGAAAACTACTTGGTCACTACTAAGTGACGAGACAACAAAAGATTTAGTAGTCCAACAGAATAGGCACAACAGTGTGAATAACAAAAATACTTATATACATAACTTTAAGGCACACATTTGCATTAGTATTTTCTATATTATTATCGGAAAATTCTTATTCAGTTTAAGTTTAATAATTGGTTTTACAAAAATAGATATTTATTTAGGCACTACCAAGTGACCAGAATATCACAGCCAAGATATAAAAAATCACAGTCGATATTTATTAATTGGTTAGTAAGCTAAGAATATTTTATATACAGTAAACGTTTTCTTTAAAGCTATTTCTTTGACAGTAAGTTTTTTTATTTGTACGTTTTTTCTTGCTACTATTTATTGATTATTTGATTTGGCAGATTACTTATCTTATATCTATTTTTGGTTTCAGATCAAACTTCGTTATGGACATTGGATGACTTTTCAGCAAGTTATTTTAAACCTAGGAATAAGACCTACATAAGAGAGTAGTATTGAACGTTAATTTTATTTCTTTTTCAGATCAAATTGACATAATATATTTTACTCACCCCAGCCGGTTATATCTAAATTGGATGGGGTCTTCTTAAGTTTTCCTTAATATCTTGAATTATGGTTTTGATAATTCTTATTGATTGATTGACAGAAGACAACTGTGAATATACATTTAATTACTTTTATTTTCTCCCTTTATACTTTCAGAATATTATTAGAGAACATTATTCATTTTTATTCATTTGTATTTTTATTCTTATATTTTATTTATTTTAAATGATGCTTTAATTTCATTAAAAGGTATTTTTATTGTATTGTTTTAAATCATAAATCATACTAATTTAAAGTACTTTAGTTTTAACTTTGATATAAATTGAATAAGACAATTACCTGAGCGATTCCGCTGCTATTGTTTTCTCTCAAAACTTCAGATTCCGTAAAAGGATTTATACTGACGTTGGTAAATATTTTAACTCCTTCTCATTAGTCTCATCACAAATATCATAATTAAACAAACAAAAATTCATAAACATATACCTATCATATTAATATTCAAAAATTCATAATCATATTTCTCTGAAACATATAAAATCTTTAGTAGCATCAGATTAAATAATTGTAAGATTTCAGCACTTACGCTTCACCTTCAACTTACCAATTTACCTAAAGAAAAAAACACAGAAGGAGAAACTCTCCTTCACACCCTCCCCCACCAGACTCAAGCCCCCTCGCACACCTATCCGAAGGAGCATATTAATTTTGGGGTGGCTATGTAAATTATCATATATATATATATATTAATATATAATATATATATATAGCCAGCTACTGGGCCTGTGATAGCTATATATCATAGTAGTATATATATTATTATATATATATAATATATATATATATATATATATATATATATATATATATATATATATATATATATATATATATATATATATATTGTTATTACCTTTTAACTTGATGAGAGAAAGGAGGTCCTTACTATCCAAGAAAATCCTTTCTTCTCCAGAAGGCTCTCGTTCTCTTCCAGTTGTTCCAAAAATTTGTGACGAGAGTTCTTCCGATAACAGAGTGCCTTTCTTGCAGTGGAAGACTAGTAGTTTTCTTTCTATTCTCTTCTATTTCTAATTTACTTCTTCTTTCCTTTGTAACTATGTTGCCTGTTGGTAATAGACTGATTAGATTAAATGAAACCACAGTGGGGCTATATCCACTTTTATTGATATAAGTACTCACCACTTTTTTCTGAACCCTTTAAACTTTACCAATATCCACCGACAATCTTATAAAACAAAAAAAAAAGTATTTAAACAAAATTTGCGGAGTAAGAAAATATATATTAACTTTTAATTTATTAGAAATATAGTATAAAAATCATATGAAAGTTATATAAAAAAATTTGATCGGTATTTACATATCTCTCTTAATTTATATAAATACATATATGAGTATATATACTCATATATATATATGGAATGAAACAAAAATAATAATAAGTATATAATAATATAGATAAAAAATGATAAAATAAGATAATAATAATATAAAGAATATGAGAATATAATAAAGTCTCAAAATAATTAGTAACGATTTCCTATAATAATTTGTACATACTTTTAATATTGCTGATTAAAAATTTCGAATATGGTCCATCGGCGGAAGGCCGATTTAGTATGATACAATAGAGTATAAGTATTCAGGTAAACCCCACAGTGGAACAATTTGAAATCAAAATCAGCGCGAAGATCTTCTTTAATTTCAGGTATGGTTCACAAAATCTGATTGGTTCTCCAAATCGAAATTTCTGTGGTGGCTATTGTTGCCGATATTAATTTAGTGAAATTCTTAGGTATTTGGAAAAATTTACATCAAGTTCCACAATGGTTAAACACCCCTGCAGATCTAAATTGGTCTTGTCTTCTTGTCTTCACCAAAAATGGCTCCTCACGTCGGGACCTGAACCGGAAACAGGAATTAGCACATCACAAATTCCCATTCCTTACTAAATTTACATAACTTTTTTTTTTATAGATCTATCCTCTAACAATTAAAGTCTCATCATAACAAAATCCTTATTTTATTCAGTTTGTCATCTTTATTATCATTATAAAAAAAAATGGACTTTATCCAAATCAATCAATCAATAAAACAAAAATAAAATAAAATGCAAGTTACCCTTTGATAAGGGTGTAACGTCTTCTTGTTACTCTTCGTTTTGTTTCTTTTTATGCTCTTTATTCTTCGTTTTGTTTCTTTTTATGTTCTTTATTCTTTGTTTTGGTTTCTTTTTATATTCTTTAGTCTTCGTTTTGTTTCTTTTTATGTTCTTTTCTTTTGCACTTTTGTACTGTCTTTAGTATATTTTTATTTTTCTTCTAATTGTATTTTTCCTCTTTTTTTTGTTTTTGTCTCCTTTTACTTTTTGTGATCCAGACTTCCTCTTGATGGATCAATAGATATTAAAATCTAGTTCTGTGGGAAGGAGAAAAATAAGAAAGATAGTTAAATCTATCTCATTCCTCCCCACCCGTCAATTCTGGTATTGACGCAGAAAAGGTGAAGTATAAGTCATACCCAAAATTTAAATAAAACATACTTCCATCACATCTCCTTAAATATCTTTCCCCACAGTGGGGATATTCCTTTGCAACGGCAAATCTGATGACGCATGCTGCAATGGTTCTCAAAAAAATCATAATTTTTGTTGTTTTTTTTTTCCCAATTCTATCCTACTACCTTCTTTATCCTATCTAATTTTTCGATTTTACCCTTTCTACAATTTTCTTTTTTTTTTTTTTTTTTTTTTTTTTTTTTTTACTCTATATAATTTATTTACATTTTTCTCGAACTACTAACTTTTCTTTTTCCACTTTCTTACCTTTGTCATATCATTTATCAACCATTTATTTCCGCCGACGCTCTATTAAATTAGGGAACACAATTGGCAACTCCTGACAAGTCCCTCGCGATCGCGTATACGGTCGATTTTCTTTTATGGTATTTCTCACCGGATTTTCTTCAAGTTCAAACCCTTCAAATGATAACTCGCTTCCAGGAATTTGTTCTTCTGCTTCTGCAATCGGCAAGCCGATCACAGGCGTCGAATAGACTTGCACACGGTTTTCAAACGTCTTATCTGTAGGAAGAGAATCCCTTAAACCCATAGGGGGCGCTTGTGTTGACTCCCAGCGAGAGTACGCTTCATCTATCAAGTCCGAGGTATCCCACAATAAATATTCATTAAGCTCGATCTCTTCTTCCTTTTCCTCAACACTCTCCAATTCTTCATAAATTTCCTCCACATCCAAATAAAGTGATTTCTCCAATGATTTGTCCCCACATGCTTTTATGCTCAAATTTATCTTTTTCTGAGCTTTTACTAGTCCTTCAAATTTTTCTTTAATCCTTTTCAATTTTTCCTCATCTACGTGAAACCCTCAAACAAAGAGTCATCATCATCCTCATCCTCAATATTCTCCTCATTCACTTCTACTTCCGGCAAGGACATTTCTACCTCCCCACCGGTTATAACCTCATCTATTACTCTCCTGTCAACCTCTTCTCTTTCCTCATTCATGGCATACCTCTGAAACACAGGATCGTTCAACAAATAATCAGGAGGCACTTTCCAAAACCGCAACTGTTTATGATGTGCCTTATATTGTTTACCGTCCCCTGTGGATTTTATCACATAAGTACCCGTTACATTACCTGGTATTATCTCATAAGTCCTCTATATCTAGGATGAATTTATTTGTGTATCCAAATTTTCCAGGCAAATGAGCTGTGTCAATCCTAGCCATTTGAGATGTATTCTAAGGGACAAAACCTATCATGGACTATCCTTTCAACATCCTCCTCGTGGCAAAGGCAATCCACGGTGCAATCGTCGTCTTTTAATTATGTTTTCACAGGCGTGATTATGGGTCGCTGAATGAGTGGTATTGATTGTACGACCAGCAGAAAACTTGCGTGACATTCCTCATCCCATTATTAGACTTTTTAATAGACATCCTCAAATACTGACTGAGGGTACGGTTCACTCGCTCTACAGCTCCATTAGATGACGGTGTATATGGTGTGGTTAACACGTGTTTAATTTGTTGTATCTTAAGAATCTCCTCAAAGTCTGGCCGCTATGAACTCATCTTCCAATTATCCGGTTTGAACACGGCTTCTGGTAAGCTTTTGACAGGGATGGCAATATAACGATTTGTTACTGCTTTCGTACATGTATACACCTTGGCTTATTTCTTGATGGGAATGAGCAGACGACGCCATTTTGGTAAAATGATCTACCATTACAAGAGCGTAATTATTTCCTTGAGTGGAACACGGAAACTGGATCAAATCCATCGCTACCAATTCAAATGGTCTGGAAGTTACTATTTTTAGTGTAGGTGGGACATACAGTATGTTAGAGATCTTAAACGCCTGACATTTATAACACGTTGTTGTGATATCGGAACAGATTGCAGTAATTTTTGGGTGCCATATACAAGTTATGAGCAATGAGTGCAATTTAGTTTTCCCAATGTGAGCAAACATCCAGTGTGTTTTAATAGCCACCTGTGTTAAATATTGTTGCGGAACTATTAGAGCAAATTCCCCAGTAGCAAATTCCCTATATAAACGATCGTTTCTTAAATAAATATATCTACTTACTCGCGCGAAAGGTTTTAAAGGCCCATTAAATGGCAAATTCCTAACTATGGCTCTTTTAAGCCTCCTCAACGTTGGATCTGTATGTTGCAGCACTAGAATATTATCATGTTCAATCTCTAAAGGATCCACTATATATCTTGATCTATCACTATCTGATGTATCCGAGGATATGCCGAATCTCTCTCAACCTCCCCACCGGTGTTTTGGGAATTGGTTGATTTTTCTTTGACGACCGTTGGTGAAACACTAGGGGAAGCTCCTGCCTCCTCCAGGGACTCATCTAACAACATCCACTCCTGGAATTCTATCGACGATATTACATTAGCGCTAACTGTTTCTTTTTCTTTTTCAATGCTCGCCAGAATCCTTATTGGTGCGAAGGGTACCAAGAGATTATAGTGAACTCCACCACAACACAACAGATGACAAATATCTTTTTCTGATTCTATCCCAAACTTCAGTGGTTGAGTATCTCCATAGTACACAAAGACTTGTAGATGGTGTAACTTTGTAAACGCCAGTATTGCTTGAGTGAGAGGAAACTGTCCAGCCTGTTTCATTAATTGTAGCCTCTTTGTAATTTGCCTGTCATCTTTCCCGGTGGGTAAACCATATGTTGATCGATTGTCGATCATCTCTTGGACAATCTCCTGTCTTAACTTTAAATGATGGTCCAAGGACCCATACAAACCCATCGACAATGCTTGAAAAAGCGAATCACCCCCACCAGGAATCTTTACTTCAGAAAATCCTCCAGGGATGGTATTTGAAAGAATTTCTTCGGACTCCACTAAGGCTCCCCCCATTGGTGATCGTGACAACGCGTCAGCTACTTTATTTTCCTTCCCTGGGATGTATCTCAACTCGTAATCGATGTCATTTATTTCTTCCAAAGTGCGGGCTACCCGAGCATTCACCAATGGCATACTATGTAGAAATAGCAATGGTTGATGGTCCGTAAAAATAACTACTTTGATTCCATAAAGAAAAGGTTTCAAAGCTCTCACAGCCCATCGTATGGCGGCTACCTCTTTCTCAGTTGTGCTATAGCGCTGTTCTGCTTTATTAAAGGTCGTGGAGATATAAGCTATAGGGCGTTCCACATCAGATTGGGTCTGCGCAAGACACGCTCCTGCCCCGATATCAGAGGCATCTACATATAACAATAAAGGCTTCGCTTGTTCTGTACGATCGGGATACGATAAGACCTGTGGTGATGTTAATTCTTGTTTTAGAGCTTCGAAAGCCTTTTGACATGATTCCGTCCATTTCAAGGTTTTAGCACTCAATAGTTCGAAAAGGGGTTTGGCAATCTCTGAGCAATGGGCGATGTGGCGCCTGTAAAAGTTCACCATGCCCAGAAACTGCCTCAACTTACGGACGGTAGTTGGAACTGGAAATTGCATGATGCCTTGCAAATTTGAATCCAGTGGAACCATGCCTTTTTCGGAAACCTTATGTCCCAAGTACTGTACTTCTTTCCTAAGGAGAAATGTCTTCGCCGGTTTGATTTTAAATCCAGTTTCTTTAAATGCTGACAAAACTTTTTCGAGGACTTCCAGATGTTTTTCAAATGTTTCACTGAGGATAAGGACATCATCCAGATATACCATGCATTCGTTCCATGGAATATGTGCCAGAGCATATCTCATCCCACGTTGGAAAGTGGCCGGTCCATTCTTTACACCAAACGGCATCCGCAAAAACTCCCAGTGAGACAAGGGAGTGGTAAAAGCTGTCTTTTCAATACTAGTCTCCTCCATCTCTACCTGGTAGTATCCCTTGATCAAGCTATTGTTGTAAAATACTTCATTCCTTGTAAACTAAACAACATATCAATCAGATTTGGGATCGGAAAACTATCTCCTTTGGTGATTTTATTTAATTCTCTGTAATCTATACACAATCTGATTGATCCATCCTTCTTTCTTATCGGCACCACTGGGGCTGAATACGGGGACTTGCTCCGCTGGATGATTCCCTCCTCTTCCAACTTTTTACAATTCGCTTCTATTTCTCGGAGAATGGGACCTTGTAATCGTCTGACTGGCACTTGCACAGGATCCTCAGTGAGTGTTTCTATTCTATGCTTAATAACATCAGTGCAGCCCACATCAGAGTCTCCCAAACTCGAGACAGATGGATATTTCTCTAATAGTTGAATTAATTTTTCTCTTTGTTCTGTTGTCAAATCGGCTTCTTCCAGTCGAAACGCTTCACACAAATTTTCAGGTGTCCACTCGGTGTATTCATTTGGACCTTGGTCATTTAACTCGACCACATTTATATTCGGTTCCTGACTAATTCCTATATCTAATCCTAACTGTTTTCCTTCTCCTAACTCTAACTCTATTCCTACTCCTAATTGTCCTATTATAGTTCCCTTCTTCAACCTCCTTGGGAACTCTCCCTCATTCTTAACTAAAAACATGGCTCTATCGCCTGTAAAACTAACTAAAGCAGGGTCGAATTTTATTGTATTTGGCAATCCCGGACTGGCCTCCACCACAACCGGTTGCTTTAGGGGAACTCTTCCACTCCTCTCTACTTCCACCATCAGGCATCGTCGAGGTTCTATAATCACGGACTCCACTAGGGCACAAGTCTCTTCCTTGGGGTTGCCCTGCCTTACGTCCACGGCGACGGTCTGTACGAAATTCCCGCGTCTAATCACTAACTCTTTACGGTACAGATCCGGCAATAGATGTTCTTGATTTAATATATCAAACCCCAAAACCAAATCGTAATCGGTTAGTTGGTCAGGTACCACGACAAAACGACCCGGCTTCAGGATATAATTGGTAGACAACCTCAAAGCTATTATTACTTCCCCAAGAACAGGAAACCTAACATTCCCCAATCCTGTAACTCCCCGATAAGCGGTAGGCAAAATAGGGCTTTTGTTTTTATCTAATAGGTGGAAACAACTAGCTGAAATAAGACTGACTTCCGCGCCGGTGTCCACAAATGCTGTTAGTGGCTCCATGGGTGGTTGATCCACTAGGGTAACTTGCAAAATTAACGTTTTCTCAGGAGCCTTTATTATATGATAAGTTATCATTGCCCCAGGACACAGTTCTTCGGCCTCATTTCCTTCTTCACCCTGTTCTTCTGTTTGTTGTTCCTGATTGACAATCATAGTAATTATTGGGACGGTCTTTTCACAATTCTGTTCTTTTCCTTCTTCCTGTGGATTCTGTGATTCATCTTTATTAGTCGTTTTTAACAATTGTAGTGGTGCTGTCTGATGGATATTTACTGGAAGACTTTCCTGAGACCCTCCAGGATCATCTTCAGTTGAGTTCATTATATTACTTATAGCTTGTTTTATTTCCCTAACTGTTGTTGGCTCTGACATGAGGTCTTCCGTGCCAGAGACTCCCCATTTCCCGGTCTTTGAGGGCAATCTTTACCTAAATGTTCTCCCTGACAGAACGGACAAATTATTCGAGGTGCAGCAGCTTGATTCCTACCATTGGGGCAATCTCCTACCAGATGACCCACCTCTTTACACCTCAAACAACGGTTTTGCTTCAAATAGCAATCCTCAATCAGGTGACCTCGTTTGCCACAATACATACACTGGGGTCGAGTCCAACACTCCCCCATAGTGTGACCCCTTTTCTTGCAATGACTACAGATGGGAACCTGTGCACCACTTTGGTTTCTTTGTTGATAATTTTGATAATTTGGCCCCCCTCTCTGTGTATTCCTAAACTCCCTCGATGGAATCCCTCTTTGTATGTGGGAAGTTGGCGGTTGATACCCTGCGAATGCTGCTGGTGCCTGTTCTCGATTATTCATTGTTGTACTGGCGTTTATACCTGGAGAACAAGCTACTTGGTGCTGGAGTGCTACTTGTGATCTTTGACAACAACATAAACCTTCGTTATTTCCGTACCTCTGGGGTGCCATCTGAGTGGGCGAGGTCAAGGTGGACATCTGTAACGATTGCGTTAAATCTACTACCTCAACTTGCGGGTTTCCTTTGTTTCCTTTTCCATTATTTTTTCTATATACCTTGTCCACCATGACCACCAGTTGCTCCCATGGAATCAAGGAACCTCTCTGGATCTCCAAACCCATCAAGACGTCCTCCATCCGATTCGTCACTGCTTCCGGTAAACTTTCCAAAAATTTCTCCCGCACCATAGGCAATTTCTTTACATCATTATTGGGAAAGGCCCTCTGCGCCAGACCCAGCAATCGTAGTGCAAAAAGGGGAATGTCTTCTCCCTCCTGCATGACGGCCTTTGTGAAGCCTGAGGTTTCTGTATTGGCTTTCTTATCCAGTTCTTCCCTAAACCACTGTAAAAGCCGAGATTTTACCAATCCATATTCCGATGCTGTTGCAGCTACTATGTTATAAGCCTCCAGGGCGGACCCTTGGAGGTGGCTACCTAACAATGCAACCATCCCATCCGTTGATCCGGGATATTGGGCAGCACAATACCTTTCAAATCTTTCCAAAAACTGCACCATGGTCTCACCAGTCTCAATTCTATATTTCCCCGGTGGTATCACTTTTCCTGGTTTCCTATCCATTGTCAACGATGCTATCAAAGTAGTCATATTTTCCATCAAATCCTTATTCTGTTGCAATATTCCCTGCAGGGCCTGTGAATCAATGGTCACCACTGTGGGATTTCGAACCGGGGTCTGATTCTCTTCAGATGAATTAGCAGGACCCGCCTGTATTCCATTATTATTTGGCGGAATGGGGATGTGACCATCCTGAACAATATCTCCTTCTTCTGACTTTTTTTCAAACAAGGCATTCATTCCATCACCGGTCATTTTGATGATTCAACCAAATTCTGGTTTTGATGACAAATAAGTAATTGGTACTTGGCAGCCGAGCAGAGCGAGCTTTCCTAACAAGGAACAACTACGCTCTGCTACCAAATTATGTTATTACCTTTTAACTTGACGAGAGATAGGAAGTCCTCACTTGATCCAAGGAAATCCTCTTCTTCTCCAGAAGGCTCTCGCTCTCTTTCTGGATGTTCGAAATGCTGTGGCGAGAGCTCTTCTTCCAATAAATTCAGAGCAACTGGCAGTGGAAGATCTATTTATCTCTATTTTTCTATCTCATTTGACGTCTTGATGTAATCTTCTGTTTCTTTATTTGGAATGACGGCGCCTGTTAATAATAATATATACCGGATCAAACTGAAACCACAGTGGGGCTATAATCACCTTTTACTGAATAAGTACTCACCACTTTTCTTTAACCTTTTTTTTTTTTTTTTTTTTTTAAACTTTACCAATATCCACCGGCTATCTTATAAACAAAAAAAATATTTAGAAATTTTTGGATTTTTGTGGTTTATATGTGAAACTTTAATTTATTAGAAATATAGTATATAAAAAAAATAAAAAAATTATAAAAATATTTGATCAGTATTTACATGTCTCTCTTATTGCAAGACGAAATGTATATAAATACATATATGAATATATATACTCATATATATATGTATGGAATGAAACGAAAAATAAGAATAAGTATAAAATAATATTGATAAAAATAATAATATAATATAATTATAATATAAAGAATAGGAGATATAAATAAAGTCTCAAAATAAGGGTAACGAAGTCGCAAATTATTAATAAGTCCGATTTTCCTACCAACGATAATATTACAATTTGTTCGTACTTTTACGTGTTAATAAACAAAAAATTACTAATGTGGTCTATTGACTGAAGGCCAAATTAAA
This sequence comes from Trachelipus rathkii, assembly GCA_015478945.1. Taxonomy (NCBI): domain Eukaryota; kingdom Metazoa; phylum Arthropoda; class Malacostraca; order Isopoda; family Trachelipodidae; genus Trachelipus; species Trachelipus rathkii. The sequence continues at coordinate 14,771 of JABUQX010003477.1, read as the reverse complement.
CTTTTAACAACAAACTATGGGATCTAAAAGAAGGGGCATACCTTAGGTGAAGCCATTATTTAAAGGTGACACAACTCAAGCCAACTAAACTCCACAGGGGTACTCTTCTAGAACGGATATTGATATTTATCCCTGAACGGCTTCAACTTGTCTGATGCGATGAGTCGGATGTAAATGGCTCTATCAATCGGAACCTAAAGCAGAGACAGGAATTAATATCCAATTCCCATCCTTCAACAATTTCACTAAATAAAAATCCTTGTTTTCTCTTTATCATTATAAAACATTAGTGACTTACAAAAAAAATAAATCACTATTTACCCTTTTATAAGGGTGGAACGGCTTGTCGTTCGTTGATGAAAAATCAAATCTATATGAGAACCCTAACAAATAGCAAATCTTATCTCCTTCAGATGATATGCTCAAAACAATTATAAATCTTCAGTTCTGTGGGAAGGAGAGAAATAAGAAGGATGATTAAATACGTCTCAATATATATACTGGTATATATATATATATATATATATATATATATATATATATATATATATATATATATATATATAGCGTCAGGCGGGGTGACCGGGCCCGCCTCTTTAGGAGGGGTGATTCGGTCCACACTAAATAAAATAAAAAATAATAATAATAAAAAAAAAAATTTTCACTCATTTAATAGCCACGCGGTAGTACTTTAAGTTTTATTTAGATCATCTTTAATTCTAGAAAGTTTTTATATTTTTAAAAATGTCATAAATTAGGGTACAAAATGCCCTTCAATAGAATTTCACTTTGAAAAATGTGAGTTTTTTTTTATAAAATGAAAAATTGTGGATGAATTTTAATTATTTTTTCAGTGGATACACTCGAGTATGTTAGCTTTAAACTGGCAAAGTAAATTTGGTCCAATCAGCACAGGCAAAATCATCGGGCAAAGCTGGTCCCATCACCTCTTTAGGAGGGGTGAAGCCAACGCTTATTATTATTGACATTTTTATTACATATAATTAATTTAAATATAATAAATAGTTACTTATATTAAGTAAAAATTAAAATAAAAAATGAAATTTATATAAAAAATACGAACTCAAAAAGTGTCAAAATTTTTGAGCGGGGTGAATCGGACCACCTTATTTTTATTCTTATTTTATGTATCATTATTGACATTTTTATTACTTATTACGAATTTTAATATGATAAATAATTATTATATTAAGTAAAAATTAAAATATAAAATTGAATTTATATGTAAAAGAGGAATTTAAACAGATGGTCCGATTCACCCCTCAATGGTGGTCCGATTCACCCCTCCAAGGTGGGGGTGACTGAGCATTATTCAAACTTTAATAAAACTATTATTATTAGAATTACATTATTATTTTTTTGTGTGCTTATGACCTACTATAGGGCCTTGATTTTCAAAAAAAAAAAATTCCAAAAAGTGCATTAGGGGAAAGTCGGGAGACAGACTTATACCTAAAGTGGTCCAAGTCACCCCGCCCGACGCTATATATATATATATATATATATATATATATATATATATATATATATATATATAACATATATATATATATATATATATATATATAGGGTTAGGATTAAAAAAACGTAGCCAGTAAAAAAAACAAAGGCAAAATTTTTGGTTTGTTTTTTTTAAATTACTTATTTTTCATACATATCAAGTCTTGCTTTTTAGGGTATTTAGCATTAAAATAGAGTAAATACAATATGTTAAAAGAGGTATACAATATATAAAGTAGAGTTTAGTACTTAACAAAGTTTTATTAGTGCTCTAGGGCATATAATTATTACATTTCACATGATCTGATTATTATTATTATTATATATATATATATATATATATATATATATATATATATATATATATATATATATATATATATATATATATATATATATATATATATATATAAGGTATATATATATATATATATAGTTATATATATATATATATATATATATATATATATATATATATATATATATATATATATATATATATATATATATATATAGTAATATATATATATATATATATATATATATATATATATATACTATATATATATATATATATATATATATATATATATATATATATATATATATATATATATATATATATATATATATATATATATATATTCTTCACCTACCTTTTTCTCCCCAAGACTGGTGGTAAGGTGCGTAACAAGCATCAGAAAAGAAAAGCAGTAGAAGAATATGACAAAAGTCGAAAAGAAAGCCCAGCCTTACCCCCTCTGTACCATTAATTAGTAAGGACTCGTCGCAGTCAGAAAATCCACCTTAGAGCTTCACGGGACCACGACGGACCCTCAATATGGTAAATCGTCAATGTAAGGGTTCATCCCTTGGCCCAGGTGGGCCACACAACCATAACCCCCTCACAAAACCCCGCCATTCTCTTATTATGCACCTTTATTCTCGCCTCTGCCAAACTCACATTTCTGTCCTTCAGACATTCGTTTACTGATTCAATCCACTTTTTCTTCGATCTCCCAGCCAGTCGGTTTTCAACACACTCGCCACTATACATCCACTTAAAAACCGACTATCATTCATCCTTTCCACATGACCAAACCATCTCAACATACTTTCATTTATTCCCTCGTTTACCCCTTTCTTCACACCACACAACTCTCTAATATGTTCATTCCTCATTTTATCAATTCTTCTCACACCTAGCATGCCCCTCTAAGATTGTCCATCTGAACACATTGAACTTTAGATCTATACCTCTTATTCCAGACCATAGTCTCACTACTATACAATAACACAGGTAACAACATACCCTCATGTAAGACCCTAGCGCACTCAAGACTTAGTCCCTTTACATTCACCAACGATTTAATTGCACCAGCCACCTTCCTGCCATTCACAACTTTAGTACTAAACTGCAACATCCGTTTCCTTCTTATTTAACATATACCCTAAATATTTAAACTCAGACACTTGTTCCAGCTGCTCACCATCTAACATAACTTCACACTGAGGACTGTCCTCACTCACAACCATAACCTTACTCTTATCTACGTTTACTTTCAAACCCCTCCTTTTACACACCCTGCCAAATCCCTCTACCAATCCTCTCAAACTCTTCAGATTCGCCACACAAAACCAAATCATCCGCATATAATAGGTAGGGCACCCTCCACTCATCTCCATCATTCTAACACCACTTCCTGTCACGCCCACCTTCAATTCTTTCATAACCCCATCCATATATATATATACAAATTGAATAACCAAGGAGACATAACACAACTCTGCCTCACTCTGCTATTAATACTAAACCAATCACTTTGACAACATTTATTCTTACACACGCCCCACTATTGTCATACATACTTTTGATTCCATTCAGAAGCCTATCACCAACACTATACCTATATCATTAACACCTGCCATAGACCTACCCTATTAACCCTGTCAAACCCATGTTGCAAATCCATAAAACCTAAATACAATTTATTCTTCCTCTCCCTCATTTTCTCTACCATTTGCTTCAATGTAAAGATTTGATCCACACATCCTCTACTACTACTAAACGCACCTTGTTCTTCACCAATCAGTCCTTCAGTCACTTGGCGCACTCTTTCGACCAAAACACCAGCTTATATCTTCCCTACAACACTCAATAAACTAAATACCCTATAATTTCTACAGTTCCCTTTATCTCCCTTACCCTTATATAAGGGTACTATTACTGCTCTCCTCCAATCCCTCGAAACTGTACCCTCCATAAACGCTTTATTACACAACTTCAAGATCCAATCAATCAACATCTTGCCTCCGTTCTTGATCATTTCACCAGTAATTTCATCTATACCTGCAGATTTACCATTCTTCAACTATCTCACCCTTCTTTCCTTTTCTTTGCTAATAACCTCATCCCCAAAGTACCTTTTCCTGATGTAACAAAAAACCCACACACAGTCACTATCACCTCTTCTGCCACTGCTATTATACAGATTTCCGAAGTGTTCTTTCCACACTCCCATCACATCCATTTCATCAGTTACAAAAACACCATCCCTATTCATTATTCTGAGCAGGTTCCCCTTATTCTAATTTTTAACCTTTCGCGCTTCCTTCCAGAAGAGCTTCCTATTCCCTTGTATGTCCCCCATTCATCCTCCTTACAAACTGTTCATTTACCTCTTCTTTTCTCTCTTACGTATGCATCTTTTACATTTCTTTTTTCCTCCTTATACAATTCCAAGCATCTTTCTTTTTGAAACTTCATCATTTGCTTTAGTACATTCAACCACGCTTCCTTTTTACTTTTAACCGGTGCATCACCTCTTCATTCCACCACTCACTATCGTTAGCATTCTTACTTCCTACTTTATAACATCCACATACTTCTTTTGCACTGTTAACAATTTTCCAGATTTATTTAGTTTCAGCTTGTCTCACATTCAACTGATTTACTTTCGAGCGCTTTTACATACTTATCCTTATTACCTGTTCAAACTTCACTCTTAATTTTACCCCTCTTCCTTCCGTATCACCTTCCTTTCCATCCAGCCCCGACTAACTTAATTTTACATAGAACAACATAATGATCCGATAATCCCACTCCTAAACCTTCACTGATTTAACATTCAACATATACTTCAAAATCTCCTCCTTCACCAACACAAAATCAATCATACTTTTCACTGCCACCATCTCTACCTACCCCAACTCTAGTATACTTATGGATACTCTTGTGTTTAAAGAGTATTACTTACACACATACCTCTCTCCCTCACAGAAATCAATCACCTTCCTACCATTTCATTTTCTCCCGACACCCCAAAACCACCTGTTATACCATCCTTTTTTGATCATAGCAGCAGTATATATATATATATATATATATATATATATATATATATATATATATATATATATATATATATATATATATATATATATATATATATATATATATATAGGTCCCATATAGTTTATAAAATGAGTGAAAAATAGTCAATATTTAGGCCTAGAAGGGGTATTGGTAATTTAAAACACCTTTAATATACATAAAAAGAGGTAATTTTAATAAAAAACAAAAAAAAACATTTTGTTTTAAAAAAAAAACATTTTATTATGCAAAAAAAACAAAATAAAAACCATTTTTTTCACAACCCTATATATATATATATATATGTTATATATATATATATATATATATATATATAGTATATATATATATATATATATATATATATATATATATATATATATATATATATATATATATATATATATATATAAAGTGGAAGGACCAAATATTAAATTTCTAAGAAAAAATAGGAATAATTTACATAAATTTCTAAAATCATCTTACCTGATGTTAACTTTAATTGCCAGGTATGAGACTGAGCAAAGTCCGAGATAACATCTTTAGTTTTTGTTCATATTTTGGTGTACGAAGAGGAGGGCAAGTCCAGTAAGTCTTTCATCTCCAATAGTATTTCTCAAGTAGGTTTCCAGAAGTCTTAGGCCCATATTTATGAATCAACTTTGAAAAACGTCTTGACTTTCCGTAAAGGTAGCCTCAGATAAGTATTTCTCCACTGCATAAGAATCTTAAAAAAATTTGCTATTTATAAACCACCCTTTCCTTTATTCGGGAGCTACTTATCGAAGACAGTTTTCAAGGAAAAACGTCATCATATTTCATGACGTCAGAGACCAATAACCAATGAACACAAAGTAAATGAAACTAGAACAAAATAAAAGTATATTATATATTAATTTTATGTATGTAAATTTATAGAAATATTAAAAAGAAAAAAAATTAATGAAATAATCTAAACGCGTTTAAAAATACTATGAGAATTGAAGATGTGTTGCTTCACATTTATTAGTTCCAGTTGCTTTGATTGGCATAGCCGTAGGCTGAACGTAGCCTAGCTACGAAATTATGATAAATTATAAAAATATCATCTGCTCCTTACACTAAAGTTAGGACCCGGTCGCAAGTTGCACGCTGCCTATTTCTCTGGTGTGAGCCTAATTATGTGGTTTTTGGGTATTTTCTTACACGAAAGTATATATTTGACAAAATCATTTACATAATAAATGCCAACAAATGATATAAATTAAATAATAATAGCGACAAATTGTACAATAAAAAAAACAAGATGGCTGCCGCTCGGAAAACAAAATCTTAAGATAGTTCAAGGTTGGTTCAGAGCTACCTTGACTAAGGAAGAGATTTCGCCAAGTATTTTGCGACGTCAAGGGTTCCTTACATAAAAAATTTCTCAAGGATCGTTCATAAATTTGAATTTACGTTAAGGGAGGATTCTGAAGGGACACTTGACGAAAGGAAGAGAAAAGGCCAGTATATAAATACGGCCCTTAATGTAGAAAAGTTTCTTTCTACTGAAGCAGTACAAAAGGGTAAAATTGCTAGTATTTGAAACAAGATGTAAATATTTGTAAATTGTGACTGTGAACAAGAAACTAGTTCATATATTTATATATATCAGGGTTGGCAAAAAACCCACTTTTTTTGAAAAAGCCCAGTGGGCCCGGGGTTTTTCGGGTTTTTTCATCTAAAACCCGAAAAAACCCGGGGGAAATTGGGTTTTTTCATTTTTCCTTTCCTTTTCAGCAATAAATGCAATTTCATATTAATTTAATTGTTTGTTTTCAATTTTGTTAAGTTATTATAAGTTTGATTATAACAGTAATGCCAAAGACTCTGGGATCCAGATGAAAACTAGGAAATGAATGAACTGAAGTTCTGAATGTCTAAGGCACCAGCAAAGTAAAATGTAAATATTACAGTGATACAATTAGCAATAAAATTGAAAGAATAAAAGTGGATTGGAAAAAATCTTGTAAGCGCTTGTCATATTCTGGAAGATCTAGTGAATCAAGTGCTAATACAATCGTTGAAAGTATGGATCTTACAGATGTAGAAGAAAGGGATTCATCTAATTTTCGATGGCTGCAAGACATTCAACAATGAAAACATGGTTATCTGTATCTGACACATCAGAAACTCAAAAGAAATTGTCTAAATATACCATTAAAATGACAACTGCACAAAAAGAAATTCTTGACCAAAAAATATCAGTTTTTTTATGCTAACAACGTCTCATTTTTAAGTGTTGAATTGAAGTACTTTGTTGAAATGATACAAACCTTAAGACCTGGTTACTCCTCACCATCTCGAAGAAATCTATCAGGTCCACTTTTGGACACGGCCCATATATATATATATATATATATACTTTATATATATATATATATATATATATATATATATATATATATATATATATATATATATATATATATATATATATATATATATATATATATATATATATATAGTCAGACGGGGTAAAAAAAAACAAAAATCTTTAACTTTTGTTTTTCTCCTCATACACTTGACATATAGAAATGCTATGGTATACATGTTATAGAGGTTGGTATTAGTGAAGGTATGGAATAGGTATTAAAAATTTTTTTTTTTTTTTCTTAAAAATCCAAAAAACAAGATTTTTTTTTTACCCCGTTTTGAGTTGTAAAATGGGGTAAAAAAAACAAAACAAGGGGTAAAAAAAAATATTACTTTCTAAGCTACTTTCAGCTACTTTCAATGCTTCTAGCCGTTTTACTGAGTGCTCATGTACTTTCCTGAGTGTTTTTCACCCATACCCCCTTTGTTCTAGTTCTTCTATGTACTTTCATGAGCATTTTTCTCCCTACCCCCTTTGTTCTAGCCTCGTCATCATTCAGCTACTTTCCAAGCTACTTTCCAACTTTTATGTACTTTCATGAGCATTCTATGCTCTGACGTCATCACTCAGCTACTTTCCATATTTCCAGCTACTTTCCAAACTACTTTCCATATTTCCAGCTACTTTCCAAACTACTTTCAATGCTTCTAGCTGTTTTCCTGAGTGCTTATGTACTTTCCTAATCATTTTTCACCCCTACCCCCCTTTGTTCTAGCTATTCTATGTACTTTCATGTGTTTTTCTCCGTACCCCCTTTGTTCTAGCCACCTCATCATCATTCAGCTACTTTCCAAGCCACTTTCTTCCAACTTTATGTACTTCTCTCATGAGCATTCTATTATGACGTTATCACCAGCTACTTCCATATTTTCAGTTACTCAGTTATTACCATATTTGCCAGCTTCTATTAGCTTGAGGCTCATACTCCTGAGGCTCATGTGCTTTCGAGCAAGCCACCTTACCAGCCTCTAGTCAGAGCCTCTGCTCGCCTGCCTGTTATAACCTCAGTTACTTTCAGCTGTTTCTTCAGGCTACTTCCTCAAACTTTCATGAATCTTTCAGCAGTACATCATCACCAGCTGCTTTTGCATATTTCATGCCAATAGCCAACACATCCAGGTATCCTAATATTTGGAAAATTTGATGGGTAAAAATTAGTTTTTAGAAATGTAAGATTAAAATTATTAGCTTGCCCGTTCTCCATCAATAAGGCAATTCACTAAAAATTTTGTAATGTAATACATTTGAAATAGCAAAGCCGTGTGTATGCCTTGCAGCCGCTTAACTGGTTCGACATTCCTGATTACCGTACTTAGAGGTTCATTTTGGCACTTTTATGTGACAATAAAGAGGGCTGACAGAAGTCAGCTCCGAGAACACATCAGGAAAGGGTTTGTTTCCACAACCTGTATAGCATTCTAATTCACTCATATATATACATAGTCAGGCGGCAAAAGTTTGAGGTTGGTGGTAAAAACAAAACCCCTACCCCTTCCTGAAAATATTTTTTAACTTTATGGGCTATTCTGTAGCCTTCTTTATTATCTATAAAAATGCCAAAAGAAAATGGGCTGCTCTAAATTGACAGTAATCAGCGATAACAAATGTCGAACCCCAGTTAAAAAATGGCTGCAAAACTTTTTTACAGTTTTTACAACTTTTGCTACCATTTCAAATGTATTACATTTTAAAAATTTTTTTTTGGGTAGTTACTACATATTGATGGAGGAACTTGGGCAAACTAATAATTTTTTTTAAAAATTATTTTATGTCCTCTAAAAAAAAATTTTTTTTTACCCCATCAAATTTTCCAAAATGTAAGTAAAAGTTTTTACCTGGATGTGTTATTATTAACATGGAAAGTAGCTCTGTAAAGCTTTGGAAAGTAGCTGAGTGATGACGTTATAGCATAGAAGGCTCAGGAAAGTTCATGAAAGTTGGGAAGTAGCTGAAAGTAGCTTGGAAAGTAGCTGAGTTATGACGAGGCTAGAACAAAGGGGGTAGGGTCTGAAAGTACATAGAAGAGCTAGAACAAAGGGGGTAGGGGTGAAAAACGCTCAGGAAAGTACATGAGCACTCAGGAAAGTACATGAGCACTCAGGAAAACAGCTAGAAGCATTGAAAGTAGTTTGGAAAGTAGCTGGAAATTTGGAAAGTAACTGAAAATATGGAAAGTAGCTGAGTGATGACGTCATAGCATAGAATGCTCATGAAAGTACATAAAAGTTGGAAAGTAGCTGAATGATGATGAGGTGGCTAGAACAAAGGGGGTACGGAGAAAAACACATGAAAGTACATAGAATAGCTAGAACAAAGGGGGGTAGGGGTGAAAAATGATTAGGAAAGTACATAAGCACTCAGGAAAACAGCTAGAAGCATTGAAAGTAGTTTGGAAAGTAGCTGGAAATATGGAAAGTAGTTTGGAAAGTAGCTGGAAATATGGAAAGTAGCTGAGTGATGACGTCAGAGCATAGAATGCTCATGAAAGTACATAAAAGTTGGAAAGTAGCTGAATGATGACGAGGCTAGAACAAAGGGGTGTAGGGAGAAAAATGCTCATGAAAGTACATAGAAGAACTAGAACAAAGGGGGTATGGGTGAAAAACACTCAGGAAAGTACATGAGCACTCAGTAAAACGGCTAGAAGCATTGAAAGTAGCTTAGAAAGTAATTTTTTTTTTACCCCATTTTACAACTTAAAATGGGGTAAAAAAATCCTTGTTTTTTGATTTTTAAGAAAAAAAGAAATTTTTTTTTTAATAAAAAAATAATACCTTCACTAATACCAACCTCTATAACATGTATACCATAGCATTTCTATATGTCAAGTGTATGAGGAGAAAAACAAAAGTTAAAGATTTTTTTTTTTTTTTATATATATATATATATATATATATATATATATATATATATATATATATATATATATATATATATATATATATATATATATATATATATATATATATATATATATATATTTATTTTCAACAAATGAATTAAAATGAGCTTATAAACATTTCACTAAGTAAAAGAGTATAATTTCTAATATTTTCATTTTTGTTTTACTATTTTTACATGTAATTATTCTGAAAAAACCCAAGTGGCAAGTGGGCATAATAGTGGGTTTTTTCAAGTGATTTTTTTTTTAAAAATATTTTAAATATATATATATATATATATATATATATATATATATATATATATATATATATATTCTTTTATTTATTTAAAATGTGTTTATAAAAATTTCACTAAGTAAAAGAGTATAATTTCTAATATTTTCATTTTTGTTTTACTATTTTTACATGCAATTATTCTGAAAAAAATTTGAAAAAACCCAAGTGGGCAAAAAAGCGGGTTTTTCCAAGTGTTTGAAAAAATATTTGAAATATATATATATATATATAGCATAGTATGTAAAAATATATATATATATATATATATATATATTATATATATATATATATATATATATACCGTAAGACGGGCAATTCGGTCCAGTGGCTCAAAATAGCCTATACGATGTAAAATATATCTTTAAAGATGTAAAATAATGTATTTTTATGTCTTAGGTATTAATTTTTTATGAAATCTTTAATTTAAGTCCATTAATTTTGTGATTTTTTTTTCTTTTTCTGAGCACTATAAAATCGGGTAAATTTTAGGCTTATTGCTAAGAATCATACAGGTCAAAATAATTGTACTACATTATTGGTACCAAGATATAGTACTTAAAAATAGTTCATAACCTTAATGCAATCGTTGGAGTCATTCAGGCAAGAGATAAATATGTTTTATTATAAAAATTGTAACATGGGGCAATTTGGTCCAGGTTTAAAAATTTGCGTGGGGCAATTTGGTCCACATTGAAATCTTCATTAAATTAAATTTTTTAATACTCTTTTACAAAAAGATGTCCGAAATATAATGTTTAAAATAATTTTTACACTTTTACAGCAAGATAGGTAAAGTTTTTCAACTTAGGCCTAATTAACCTATACAAATTTTTTCAGCAAGATGGTTCACACCTACGCAAAAGTAACACGGCAGGATACAAAGGGATACTCTGATGATGATGTTGCCAGACCCTTAAGCAGTTTTCGTTCTTGCATTGGTTCTTACGAAACGTAATATGCCTAAAACGCTCGAGTTTGCATTCGTTTTTGTCAAAGCATTTGCGTTCGTTTTTGTCAAACAGCGCAAAATCGTAAAAGAAACGCTCACCAAACGTAAAGAATTTCCTTAATTCTGTGTAATATAAAATAAAAAAGAATTGCAACCTTACAGAATTAATAACATTACAGTTCGTTTTTGTCAAACAGCGCAAAATCGTAAAAAAAACGCTCACCAAACGTAAAGAATTTCCTTAATATAGAATACAAAAGAATTAAGGAAATTCCTTACGTTTGGTGAGCATTTTTTTACGATTTTGCGTTTGACAAAAACGAACGCAAACTCGAACATTTTATTAGTTTTCAAACCCAATTTCTTAAAATAATATTGTAATACCATTATGTTTAAAAAGACCTAAAACGCTTGAGTTTGCGTTCATTTTTGTCAAACAGCGGTGTTCATTTTTGTCAAACATTGCAAAATCGTAAAAACGCTCACCGGAATGCGTAAAGAATTTCCTTAATTCTGTATAATACAGAATAAAAAAGAATAGCAACATTACAGAATTAAGGAAATTCCTTACGTTAGGCGAGCCTTTTTTTTAAGATTTTGCAGTTTGACAAAAACGAACGCAAACTCGAACATTTTATTACGTTTTCGAACCCAATTTCTTAAAATAATATTGTAATACCATTATGTTTAAAAATGAAAACTGACTTATCATAATTTATTAAATAAAACACTTTAATTGAGGATTCTTAGGGATGTGAAAATTGAAGTGGACCGAATTGCCCTGCCCCCCAAAATCGTGGGGCAATTCGGTCCACGTTACTTATCGGCTTCTAACATTAATCCTATATTATATATACAAATACAATTATACTAATTTTACTCCTAAAGGATAACATTAACATATAAAAAATAATAATAAAGTCTCCATAAACCTTAGCATTTTGAGTACCCCTGATTTTGGACCGAATTGCCCCGTCTTACGGTATATATATATATATATATATATATATATATATATATATATATATATATATATATATATATATATATATATATATATATATATATATATATATATTATTATATATAATATAAAAAAAAAAAATAGTATATATATATATATATATATATATATATATATATATATATATATATATATTATTTATATATATATATATATATATATATATATATATATAAATAGCTATATATATATATATATATATATATATATATATATATATATATATATACACACTTTTACACCATATATAGATATTTCTATATATATGTTTTTTTTTTTTTTTTTTGTTGTCACCACCCACTCACGGGCAGAGCCCTATTCAAGGAGGGGGTGTTACACGCCTCAGAAGTTAACAACTAATATAAATTACGCAGATGAGCACAGACGCAGGCTTTGAAGTGGGGGAGATTAAATTCAGCAGGAAACACAGAAGATGGAAGAGAATTCCACAGAACAGATGTGGCAGGAAAGAAGGAAGCACCGCAGCGAACTAGCCTGGAGTTACCTACATCAACACAAAACTCATGTGCAGACACAGCACCCCTAGTTCTACGAGGGCGACGTAAAGGTGGAGGTACGCGAGTGATGTTACCTCGAGCACCTGCCGCTGCGGTACCTATAGAAAAAGAGAGATAAAGCACCAACATCGCGCCGCAAAGATAGAGGGTCAAGTACGGAACAGTTTATAAGCCTTTTGGCCTTTGACTCGACCCTATCCAAAAGCCGGGTGAAACCAGAGCCCCCCCAGATATGAGAGCAGTACTCCATACAAGGGCGGATGAGGCCCTTGTATAGCTGGAGCAACTGGAAAAGGAAAAAAGTCTCGCAGTCTAAACAGAACTCCCAGTTTCTTTGAGGCCGCCCTAGCAACCGTTGTGATGTGAGGTTTCCAAGACATTTTTTTGTTTATGTTAAGGCCAAGGATGTTTATATTGTCAACAGGAGAGACGAGAGAGCCGTCGAAAGAGATAGGAAAGTTGGAAGGTGTCTTAGAAAGGGAGATTTGTAGAAGTTGAGTTTTTAAAGAATTGAATTTCACAAGGTTGAGACGACCCCACCCGGAAATTCTATCCAGATCAGCGAGAATAGAATCGGAAAGATTAAGACGAGAGGCAATTCTAGAAGTAAAAGAAGGAGCAGAATTGAAATGAGTTGAAGAATGAAGGGTCGAGTCATCGGCATATGAGTGAATAGAGTTAGATGTGCAGGTGAGAAGATCGTTAATGAAAAGTAGGAATAAAGTAGGAGATAAGACAGAACCCTGAGGAACACCACACTATTGACAGAAAAGGAAGAAGTCGCCCATCAACAACAGCCGATATTGAGCGATTTGAAAGAAAACTAGACATAAGTAAGCAAAGAGAAGGAGGAAACCCAAAGGATGGGAGCTTGGAGAGCAGTGACGCGTGCCATACCCGGTCAAATGCTTTGGATATGTCAAGCGCCACCACGCAAGTCTCCCCGTAGTTCCTAAGGGCGGAAAACCATAAATCAGTAAGATAGGAAAGTATATCGCCAGTAGACCTCGAGCGCCGAAAGCCGTACTGGCGATCGGAAAGAAGTGAATGAGATTCCAGATGATCTAAGAAATGAGAGTTGAGAAGAGTTTCAAAGATCTTTGATAGAATACAAGTAAGAGCTATAGGCGATAGTTAGAAGGATCAGAGCTGCTTCCTTTTTTCGGAATAGGTTGACATGAGCGTGCTTCCAACACTGAGGGAAAGTGTTAGTATACATAGAGAATATAGTTGAACGAGGGGCGGGATAGCACGGAAGCACACCTCAAACTCGGGGAGGAATGCCATCCGGGCCACCCGCCTTCCTAACGCTCGTAGATTTCAGGAGCCCATGCACCCGATCGAATGTAATCACAGGCAAAGGCATAGGACACCTGAGAGGAGAAGGAGGAGGATGAGGAATGCCAGAATCGTCCAGGTTTGAGTTAGAGGAAAATAGGAGGTCGAAGAGATTGGCCTTTTCAGTTGGAGAATTAGCAACAGAACCATCAGAGCGAATAAGAGGAGGAAAGACAGATTTACAGAAGTTGTTAGAGATGTTTTTGGCAAGAGGCCAGAAAGATTTGTCAGTAGGAGAACCAAGGAGGTTAGCGCACTTTCGTTTGATGAAAGCGCGCTTTGCTCGTCGAAGAGTATCCCTGCAACGATTTCTAGCAGAATGAAAATTAGCAAGAGTGATAGGAGAACGAATTTTTCCACTCCCGAGTAATCGTCTCTAGCCTGAATGGCCAGAGAACAAGCACGGGTCGAACCATGATTGGTGAGGAGAGAAAGATTAGTCTAAGGAATGAATTTTGCCTATCCCATCAA
>JABUQX010003476.1:47500-50000 GCA_015478945.1 Trachelipus rathkii | reverse complement strand
TAAAAAATTCAGACTCCTATTAATTATTTCGATTGGCTGGTCTTTAAAATATGTTTCTCCATTTTTCCACATTATTTTATATTTACTTCCTTGAATTATCACTATTTCTTCCTCAGTTTAACCTTCCTTCACTTTTCCTCATGTTTCTTTTTGGTTTTTAATCTCTCTCTCTCTCTCTCTCTCTCTCTCTCTCTCTCTCTCTCTCTCTCTCTCTCTCTCTCTCTCTCTCTCTCTCTCTCTCTCTCTCTCTCTCTCTCTCTCTCTCTCTCTCTCTCTCTCTCTCTCTCTCTCTCTCTCTCTCTCTCTTCTCTCTCTCTCTCTCTCTCTCTTCTCTCTCTCTCTCTCTCTCTCTCTCTCTCTCTCTCTCTCTTTCGTTTGTTTCCGTTTCATGTTTTCTTCTGTCCCATTCCCATACCGATTTGGAGTTTTTTTCCTTGATGCAGTAATCAGAAGGGATTTGGATAGCTAATCAAAACGGATTTGCACAAATTTCAGGCCAGTAAAAAAGATATTCCTAAACAGAATTTTCTATCTCAACAAACACACAAATAATCACACACACACAAACATATATATATATATATATATATATATATATATATATATATATATATATATATATATATATATATATATATATATATATATATATATATATATATATATATATATATATATATATATAGTATATATATATATATATATATATATATATTATATATAAATATTTATATATATATATATATATATATATATATATAGTATAGATATATATATATATATATATATATATATATTATATATATATATATATATATATATAGTATATATATTTATTATTTATTATTATTATTATTTATTTATATTTATATATATATATATATATATATATATAGTATATATATATATATATATATATATATATATATATATATATATATATATATATATATATATATATATATATATATATATATATATATATATATATATATATATATATATATATATGTATAATTTAAGCCGGGTTGAAAACATACAAAAGTTGTAGCGCAGATTTGAAACAACTTTATTTTGGTGCTCACTTCAGATACAAACTGAAATGTGTTAAAAGTAAGTTCTTCAAGATTTGTTTTCATACCCCAACTTTACCTTGAATCTTTTTATTTAAAAACAAAAATATATATATAGCCAGATATACAGTATAGCTTAAATATCCTTACATTCTTACATGCTAAACAACCTGCATAGTACAAAATCTCATAGAAAATCAGATTTTGTCTGTACTGAAGGTATTTCGATTCGAGAATGTTTGGTTTGTAGTATTGCACCATGTCGAGAAGTATGACCAACGACCCTACTAGAAACAGCGGAAACATCTTTGACATTTCTTTCAACATCGACCGAATGACACGGATACTTTGGTAGGAGAATTTGTTGATTACTAACCAAAATATCATCACTAATATCATCAAGAAGAGGTGGGGGGTGATAGGAGTACTCCCCCAGTCTATCAGTTCCATGTAGGAAGTGGCGTTGAGATTGACGTTTAGCTGCCTTTTATCAAAGCAGCGAACTTGCACATTGGTGGAGGAAATTTTCTTTCTTGCTTGAAGAATTTGTTGACATGAAAATCTTCTTATTGTTTCCCGTTCATCTGCAACACCAGCTAGCAACAAGTTTTCTGGATGACAAAAATAGGAGTTGTTTAGGAGCACTGGAGAAATGATGTTCTGATCCTCAGGAGAAAGTTTTTGATACTGTGATACCATAAAGTGAAAATTCTTTGCACCATCTTGACAGAAGGGATGGGAGCGGATATAGAACCATATGGGGGCATAGAAGTTCAGTACGAATCGTACCAAACGCCTCAGATCATCAGATGCGGATTCTGTTGAAACGTACAATCGAAGCAGTCTGTTAGCTTTAGTTAGCCACCTTGCATGGCTTAAGGCACCCGGCTGTGCAGTTTTCAAATACCGCATATTATTATGATCTGCATTTTGTACCCCTTGCTGAATTAATAAACAGATTTTTAGTAAATACAGCTGGTCAGAACTTAGATCTTTCGTAACTGTTTCAGGAACATCAACTACAGAGCCTGGAATTGGTTGAAAATTAATGATGGGTTTGGTCTGAGGATCAAATGAGAGCAGTTTGGTTATAGGTCCTTCATGTGACGATGGGCCAGTTGTCTTCCCATCAACAACACTAAATAACTTCCTGAGTGGCAGTTCATTAAAATGCAACATGCATATGAGCCATTGAAGTGGTCTTTTAAGATGTAACTCCAACAGTGTGATTATTCCATTCTTGTTACCCGTATTCACAGGAGTTCCATCGCAAATCACTGCTCTTAAAGTCTCTGTAGATCTTGTTCGTTCAATAATACCCAGAATTTCATTAAATACATCTCGAGATCTTCCTGAGTTAGGACTAACGTGATCGATGTAACATGCATCTGGAAATGACACTAGCACGTAATGTTCTTCTCTAACTT
>JABUQX010003476.1:37500-40000 GCA_015478945.1 Trachelipus rathkii | reverse complement strand
CACACACATTCTACTATTCCTATAAAAGGCCCTAATACCTTTACCTAATTTGCCCCCCACTCCATTTTCCTCCAACACCCTCCACAATTCCCCCCTCTTCACTCTATCATATGCTTTCTCTAAATCTAAAAAACACCCATACACTTTCCCTTTCCTCTCTATACTTTTCTCCACAAGCATCTTTAGTGTAAACACTTGGTCCACACACCCTCTTCCCTCCCTAAATCCTCCTTGTTCTTCCCCCATTCTCCCCTCCGTTAAACCTCTCACTCTCTCAATCAGTATTCTCCCATACACTTTCCCTACCACACTTAAAAGACATATACTTATTATTATTATTATTATTATTATTATTATTATTATTATTATTATTATTATTATTATTATTATTATTATTATTATTATTATTATTATTATTACTATTATTATTATTATTATTAATATTACCAAATACCCTTTCCTGCATGTTAAATATTTCTGAAAGTATTTAGGGAAGTTTCAAAGAAAATAATTAAGCCACAGAACGTTATAATTGATCGATAAATTCAGTTTTTAAATTAAATACTTAAATGATTCATCAGTATATGCATATATATATATATATATATATATATATATATATATATATATACTCTATATATATATATATATAATAATAATAGCATAGCCTGTAACTTTCTATGTAGCTGTATAAATATATGTAACAATGTAGCAACAGCCAGCCATGCCATGTAGCCATGTCCCAGTAGCCAGCCATATTCACTCTTTTGCTCCTTATCACTCCACAACCCATGTAATATGTATCATACAATAATATATATACATATATCCTCATGTAATATAATATAATAATAACATAATTAATAATAATAATATTGTATTGTATAAATATCAATAATGAAATAATAATATACATAATAGCCAATAATATATAATATGTAATATATATATATGTAATATATATATATATATAATAATAACATAATATATGTATATATGTATATGTAATATATATATATAATAATATATCTTTATATATGTTATGTATATGCATGTATGTAATAATATATAATAATAACCAACAATAACAATATATATCTTATATATATATATATATATATATATATATATATATATATATATATATATATATATATATATATATATATATATATATAGTAAATACCTAAATGATCTATTCAATATTAATAAAATACATAAATATATTAAAAATAAAATAATTTGAAAAAACATGCAATCAAGATAAAATTAATACATGAATGATGCATTCAATATAAATTAAATACATACACGAATGACCCATGCAGATGAAAAAAATGTCTGAAAGTCAAAAATATATTAATAATACATACAATATAAAATAAATATTTGAAAGAGACAATCAAAATAAAATAAATATATGAATGATACACTCAATATAAGATAAATACATAAACGATACATTTTCAATATATAAATTCATAAATGATACATTCAATAAAATAATATGCAAGATTTCGAATACCCAATATAAAATAAATACATGAATGGTTTAGTCACTATAATTAATATAATTGATAGATCCATTCAATATAAAAAAGTACATGTACGATATATGTTCAAAATAAAATGCATAAAAAATAAATACATCAACTTAAAAATAAACACATAAGCGAACCATTCAATATTAAATAAATAAGTGAACAAATAGATACAAATAGATACATACACGAGTGATACATTCAATACAAAATACGTAAATGAATTGAACCTTCAAAATAAAATGAATAATTGAATGATCCATTCACTAGAAAATAAATACAGGAATTAACTCTTGCGAATACTTAAACTTACACTAAATTTAGTATCGAATAAGAGACATTAATAAGAAGGCGTAGGCAGGATGTAAGCTCTTTAAATACAGAGGTCCTTTCTTAGTAATTCTGAATACGGAGGTGTAAAAGGATTTGATTAATAATTGATTTGGAAAGTAGGTTTTGAGAGAGAACGAGAGGATTATCTTTTCTCTTATGGACTTTGAATACTTTCTTTAAGAGTTGAATAGCTATTGGGAATAAGTTAAAATAGATAAAGGAATATAGTCAATATAAAGGATTTGAATTTATTAATATGGAAGTGTACATTATGAAATTATGATAATCAGATTACAAAGAATTATATATATATATATATATATATATATATATATATATATATATATATATATATATATATATATATATATATATATATATATATATATATATATATATATATATATATATATATATATATATGTATATATATAAATATATATATAATATAAATATGTATATATAATATATATATAACTATATATATATATATATATATAATATACTAATAATAATATATATATATATATATATATAATATATATATATAATATATATATATATATATATATATATATATTATATAAAAAATAATATAAATATATAAAATATCTTTATATATATAT
>JABUQX010003476.1:22500-25000 GCA_015478945.1 Trachelipus rathkii | reverse complement strand
TTTGTTCTTGTGATCAGGTATTTCAGTTTTAATAATATTTTTTAAATATAGAGGTACTTTTGAGAAAAAAAAATATATTCATTCAAAATTGAACTGATTGAACTTTAGAAGCTTGATATATTGCTAAATTTAAGACATGCGTACTACAGTGAACTTGTAAAAATCTGTCGGACAAATTTTTCCCATACATGATTGAACTATATATTCATCATTGCGTATTCCGTTTTATCTTAACGATTTAGTAATTAAGGTTGCTATTATATATCCAGTTAATCTTTCCAGAAGTTCAAATTCCAAAAATTCTTTTTTTAATTTTGAACTATAAATCAACATACCTGAGGTATAACGTTATCTTATCTGTTTTAGATATATCTATAGTTTCATCTGCAAGTACAGCAAACCACTTTGCATCATTAACAAGTACAGCAAACCACTTTGCATCATTAACATTACTAACAATTTTTTTATAATCTCACCACACAAGTGAATTAGCTCATTTTGAATAGATGGGTCAATATATTGTGAAACTTTAGATGAAGTAGATTAATGATTCAATAGTATATTATATACATATGCAAATTCAATAGCCAAGGAGACATTACTTCACTATTAAATTCCATTTATTCTAACACAAGCTTCACTATTGACATGATTTTGGATCATTAGAAAACTTTACTTATAACCACTACATCACGTTACACCTGCCCACATAGTTGTCTATTAATCCTGATATACGCCTGTTGCAAGTCTATAAAACCTAAATACAATTTATTCTTCTTCTTTTTTCTCTCTCTCTCTCTCTCTCTCTCTCTCTCTCTCTCTCTCTCTCTCTCTCTCTCTCTCTCTCTCTCTCTCTCTCTCTCTCTCTCTCTCTCTCTCTCTCTCTCTCTCTCTCTCTCTCTCTCTCTCTGTTTCTCAATCATTTGTTTCAATGAAAAAATTTAATCCACACATCCTCTTCCATTTCTAAATGCACCTTGTCCTTCACCAATCAGTCCTTCAGTAACTCGACCTACTTTTTTGACCAAAATACCAGCATATATCTTCCCTACAACACTCAATAAAATAATTCCCCTATAGTTCCAACAGTTCCCCTTATCCCCCTTATCCAAGGGTACTATTACTGCTCTCATCCAATCCGGAGCTATAACCTCTATAAATGCTTATTAGACAACTTCCAAATCCATTCAATCACCATCTCATCTCCATTCTTGATCATTTCACCAGTAATTTCATCTATACTTGCGGATTTACCATTCTTCAGCATTCTCACTCTACCTATTTCCTCCTCAATACTAATTACCTCATCCCCAAAATATCTGCTTCTTCTTACACCACCAAACCAGCACACATTCACTAATATCTCTTCAACTCTGCCAATGTTAGGCCGATTTTCGAAATGTTACCTACACACACACACTCCTTACATCCATTTCATCAGTCATGAAAGTAACTTCCCTATTCATTATTCTGATTCCCTTTACTCTCTTTCTTAACTTTTCTCACTTTTTTCAAGAAGAGCTTCCTATTACCTTGTAAGTCCCCATTCATCCTCCTTCCAAACTGTTCAGTTACCTCTTTTTTAATTCTACGGATGCAAATTTTAGTTTTCCATTTTTCATCCTTATATATTTCCTTACACCTTCCTTTTGAGACCACATCATTTTCTTTTAGCACATTCAACTACTCCTCTTTTTAACTTTTGACCGGTTGCATCATCTGCTTATTCACCATTCACTATTGACTTTAGCACATCCAAATACTTGTCTTCCGCTGCTAATAGATTCTTTGTATATTTGATTCCAGATTTGTTCAGATTCATCTTCCTCACATTCAACTGATTTATTTGCAAGTGCTCTCACATATCTTTCCAAATAATCTTGTTCACTTAACTTCTCGCTCGTAATTCTTTCCACTTTCTTCCTTATCTCCCTCTCCATCCATTCCCCCATTCTCATTTTCCGGAACCCCAAAGGCACCTGTTACACCATCCTTTTTTCGATCACCTATTCAACCATTCAAGTCGCCTAACACAATCAATCTGGAACCCTTACATACCCCGTCCAAAGACACCTTCCAGATTATCCAAAAAAGTCACTCTCCTCAACATCATCCTCATAAGGACAATATGTTACAATCACACATACCTTGATCTTCTCAAACTTAAATTTAACCATTAGAATTCTAGCACTCGAACAAGCAAAATCCACAATAGCTCTGTGCCGCAAGACGCTCATCAGAATAGCAACTCTTTTACTTCCCCTCTCATTCCCCTCCACTCAGGCACACACATATTTCATCCCCACACCACCAGTCTTTACCGCTTCCTTTCATCATTGTTTTAATCACACCAAGCAAATCAAATTTAACATTTCTAAATACATCCATCACCTCTCTCTCTCTCTCTCTCTCTCTCTCTCTCTCTCTCTCTCTCTCTCTCTCTCTCTCTCTCTCTCTCTCTCTCTCTCTCTCTCTCTCTCTCTCTCTCTCTCTCTCTCTC
>JABUQX010003476.1:7500-10000 GCA_015478945.1 Trachelipus rathkii | reverse complement strand
TGGATGTTAAATCTGTGAGGGGATCGGGAATGTAAATATCAGATAATTATGTTGTTTTATGTATGATTAAGTTAGTGGGGACATGGATGGAGAAGAAAAAGATAAGAAAGGACGAAGAATAGGAAGAATTAAGAGTGAGAAGTTAAATGAAAAAGGTAATGAGAAAAAGTATGTAAGGGCACTTGTGAATAAATCAGTTGAATATGAACAAGATAAATCTGAATAAATTTGGACTCAAATGAAGGAAGTTTTTGTTAATAGACCAAGAAAAGTTTGTGGAAGTAAAAATGTTAATAGTTATAGTGGAATAAAGAGGTGATGCAAGCGGCAAAAATTAAAAAGAGGCGTGGTTAAATGTACTAAAAGTCAGTGATAAGGTCTCAAAAGAAAGATGTATGGAAATGTATAAGGATGAAAAACAAAGACTAAAAGTTGCATACGTAGGAGGAAAAATGAGGTAAATGTTAACAGATTGAAAAAAAATGAATGAGGACTTACATGGAAATAGGAAGCTCTTCTGGATGGAAGCGCGAAAGGTTAAGAAACAGAGTAAGGGGAATCATCAGAGAATGAAGAATAATGAAGTTACTTTCATGAATCATGAAATGGATGTGAGGAGTGTGTGTAAGGAACATTTCGAAAATCTACTTGGCATTGGCAGAGATGAATAGGTGATAGTGAATGTGTGCAAGTTTGATGGTGTAAGAAGAAATAGGTATTTTGGGGATGAGGTAATTAATAGGGAGGAGATAATAGGTATAGTGGAATTACTTGTGAAATGATCAAGTTTGGAGGCGAGATTGACTGGATATGGAACCTGTGTAATGAAGATTTTGCGGAGGGTATAAATCCGAAAGATTAGAAGAGAGCAGTAATAGTAGCTTTATATAAGGATGAAAAGAGATAAGGATAACTATGGGGAAATTAGTTTATTTAGTATTATAGGGAAGATCTATGCTGTTATTTTGGTTGAAAGAGTACGTCGAGTGACTGAGGGATTGATTGGTGAAAAACAATGTGCATTTAAAAGTGATAAAGGATGTGTAGATTAATCTTCACATTGAAACGAATAATTGAGGAAATGAGAGAGAAGAAGAATAAATTGTATTTAGATTTTATGGGATTGCATCAGGCTTATAACAGGATTAATAATAGTAAAGCTCTGTGGTATGTGTTAGTGATATATAGTGTTAGCGGTATGCTTTTGAATGGAACCAGAAGTATAGTACTTATGTCGATAGTGAAGTGTGTGTAAAGAATAAGTAGTTAAAAGTGAATAGTTCAATATTAATAGTGTGGTGAGACACGGGTCTGTTAAGTCTCCTTGGCTATTTAATTTGTATATGGATGGAGTGATGTAAGAATTAGAGGTAGGGGTCGTAGGGGAAGGTGTTAGACTGATGTAGAATGGAGGAGAATGGAGGGTGCTCTGCTTATTGTATGCTAATAATTTTGTTTTGCGTAGCGAATGTAAAGAAAGTTTGAGTGGATTGGCAGAGGTGTTTGGCAGGATGAGTGAAAGGAAGGGTTTGGAAGTAAATGTAGATAAGAGGAAGGTGATGGTAATGAGAGAGGACAGTCCGCGGTGTGAAATAAGTTGAATGGTGAGCAACTGGTACAAATATCTGAGTTTAAATATGTAGGCTATATATTGGATGAAAAGAGGACGGATGATGCAGAGTGTAGTAGGAAAGTTGTTAATGGTAGGAAGGTGGCTGGTGAAATTAAATCCTTCGTGAATACAAAGTGACTAAGTCTTGAGTGCTCTAGGAATTTGCCTAAGGGTATGTTGTTACCAATGATGTATAGTAGTGAAAACTATGGTGCGTGGAATCTGAGCAAGAGCATAGCAGCATATACATTGGCGCCATATATATATGATAAGGTTATTGTTATTGGTTACTATTATTGGTTATATATATATATATACATATATACATATAAATGCATACATACATACATTTGCTGCTGCTATTGGTTGGTTACTATATAGCGTTATATAGGTATATGGCGCGCGCGTTATTGCTGGTTATTGTTGTTGTTGGCTGATATTGGTTATTATTATTATTGTTATTATTATTGTTGAAATTATTATATATTATATTATTACTATTATTATTACATATACAATATTATTGATATATTATTACTATTATTGTTATTATTATACATATACTATTATTATTATTACATATTAGCTACAGCGTATGCCACATGTTGGTTGCTGGTTGAGCTGGCTGATAGCTGATATTATTACATGGCAAAAGTTTTATAATTGCTTAGACAACACACTAGACTATTTTATTTTTATTACTATTATTGGTTATAATACGGTTTTATTATTCATTTATTATTATTATTATTGAAGAATATATTGATAGCTAGCTATTATTATTATACATATTGGTTATTATATTATTACATACATATTATTATTTATATATACATATTATTACTACATACATACATACATGATACATACTACACATACATACATATA
>JABUQX010003475.1:20000-21415 GCA_015478945.1 Trachelipus rathkii | reverse complement strand
TGGACTCTTTTGTTCGTTTAAAGTGATAAACCTTATTTAATTAAACACTTGCATGACTACTTGGTTTTTGAACATTGTTTGTCTTTCAGACATTAAAAGCAAGATAGGTTAAACTATTTAGCAAGTGTAAATTTATTATTGAAAAGTGACCCTAGCTATTTTATTAATTGTGCATTGATTCCTTAATCGTGTTTGGCAGCGGCCTGCATTTAAAAAGTTATCAGGGTAATTGACAGCAAAACATAAAATTACTTTTGAACCCTAAGATATAACTTTATTTTGTGAACGTGATTGTTAATAATTATTTATTTTCTTGAGTCTAATTTTTCCGAATGAGGAATTGCCCTGATGAAAACTGACATTGTATCTTCAGTCTCGATGATGTGCCTCCGACGAAATAGATGAATTATCGCTGTGTTGGACCTCTCTTTTCGTATACTGGTTTGCTTACAATTATTTAATGCCCTTACGTATGTAAATATTGAAATTATTAGCATTTAAAAGTTTTGTTAGGTTAAAAATAAAGATTGCCTATTTTTTTGTAACTATATTTAATATATTTAGAAAATACTTTGTCCTTCCTCTCCTGCCTTATTGGCAAGTCTTAGAAAATTTCAGTGTGAAAAATGTTTTTTTGGAAAAGAGTAATTAACGGAGAGAGGGTGCGGTCCGTTAAACAAATATAATATATATATATATATATTATATATATATATATATATAGATATAATATATATTATAATATATATATATATAATATATATATATATAATATATTATATTATTTTCTTTTTGTTTAGTCTAGTTTCAGTATCAATCACAGCATAAATATAATTAAAATTATTAGTACTTTATGCCAATGTTATAATTATGAACCATTGTGTGTGTGTGTGTGTTAGTGGGTAGGTGGTGTGTGGTGATGCAGGTACCTTTCGTGGAAAATTTCCCGGTCAAAAAAAAAAAAGTAAAACCAAACATAAAAAAAAAAAATATTATGCATTTTTCCTTCAAAAATTTTGTACCAAAAGGAAGTACTAAAAGTATTTGTCAGATTATAAAAATACAATTTTTGTTATATTCAGTCATATTATATTTTACTTTTTGGCGGGAAATTTTCCCCGGGGAATGTACACGAAACACACACACACACACACACACACACACACACACACACACACACACACACACACACACACACACACACACACACACACACACACACACACACACACACCTACACACACACACACACACAAGACCACAAGATGGTCCGAAAATTATAACATTGGATTGAAGTACTATAATTTTAATTATGTTTATACTATGAGTATATCATTTAATTAAATTTCTCAACTATTATATTTACACTTTTTTTTACTATATTATTTTAATTTTATAAAGCATTAATACTAAGC
>JABUQX010003475.1:10000-12500 GCA_015478945.1 Trachelipus rathkii | reverse complement strand
ATTATAGTATATATATACTATATATAATCTATTAATATATACTATATATATATATATTACTATAATATATAGTATATATATATATATATATATATAATCATATAGTATATATATATACTACTATATATATATATATATATATATAATATACTATATATATATATTATATACAGTATATAATATATATGATATTATATATATATATATATATATAATATATATATATACTATATATATATATTATCATACTATATATATATATATCATATAATATATATATATATATATATATATATATATATTATATATATATATTATTCATACTTATATATATATATATAATATGATATAATATATATACTATAACTATATACTATATATATATATACTATACTATATATATACTCATATACTATATATATATATATATATATATATGGTATTTAAAACTTAAACTATAGTCTTCATGACTCATTGAAAAAAATACCATAAATTTAAATGTGGTAAAAATTGTAGTAAAACAAAATCGAAGAATGGTATGTAAAATAATTTATAATAGTAATACTTCGGGTGATATATTAGTATTTTAATATTAGTAATATTACTTTAATACTTTTATTATTATTATTATTATTATTATTATCTATTATTCATTATTATTAGTTAATTATTATTATTATTATTATTATTTATGATTATTATTATTTATTATTATTATTATTATTCATTATTATTATTATCTATCTATATTATTACTATTAATTATTAATTAAATTATTATTATTATTATTATTATTATTATTATTATTATATTATTATTATTATTATTATTATTATTATTATTATTATTATTATTATTATTATTATTATTTTATCATTGTTAAACTTGTCCCTATTATATTAATAAATATTATTATTATTATGTATTTTAATTGTATCAAAACTGGTTTTGGGATTACATTAACCTCAATCCTTAAACCCAATTACTTAAATTTAATCATGCCTGTATTATTTTGTGGCATAAAGGACACAACATTGTGTTGCAATTAGTAGCCCCCTTTCAGAAATTGCATTACATTAGATATTGTACTATAAGATGCTGAAATCAATAATGTATATTGTTCATTTTCTGAATAAATTGTTTTTGATCTTGTATTATTATATATTATTATTATTCATCTATTATTATATTATTATTCATTATTATTCATTATTAATTATTATTATTTATATTATTACTTATTATTCCATTATTATTATTAGTAGTAGTAGTAGTAGTAGTAGTAGTAGTAGTAGTAGTAGTTTCGGTGGCGGTGGTAGTTGTACTAGAAACAGCATTAGTGAGACTGATACTCTTAATATCTTAATAATAGTAGTATTAGAAATAGTAATAACTATACTGTAATTTCTGGATGTAATAATAATAATAATAATAATAATAATAATAATAATAATAATTAATAATAATAATAATAATAATAATAATAATAATAATAATAATAATAATAATAATAGAAACAGGGACTCGGAGCCAGTATTTTTTTGGCTCCGGCTCCGGCTCCTGCCCGAGACCCATTATTTAAATGCAGCTCAGGCTCCATTATTTTAAAGTTAAGCTGCTCCTGCACCAACTCCTCCATCGGCTCCGCGACTTTGACTCCGGATCCCTGATTAGAAGACGTATAGTATATACAGCCTCAGAAGAATTAAAGAATTAAGTTTGTTTACAGGGGGAGGGTGAAGAACTCTGCTCCCTGTATCCCCCGACCAGTGAGTGGTATAAATATAACAAATATTGCTTCAACAACAAAAGAATCGTCTGTACTAAAGATTTTCTCATTGAAATCGGCGAGTGTCGGTATAATTTATAAGGACCGGTTGAAATACTGTGTCTTCCAGTTCTTGTTCTAGACCTAAATATTTATGAATATCTGAGGAAATATCAGTGATACTCACCCCCCTCTCCCCATGATACCCTAGGGACTGAACCCCTCTTGTAAAAGAGAGGGTCTCGGCTTCTGAAAAATCTTCCAGATATTCCTCTAAGTGGGACACGGTCTATGGTGAACTGTGGTTCGTCGGTAAAGTGTTGGGCATGAATTACGCCTTGGGTAGTAGTGTTCGATAATTAATAATAATCATCAAGGACTGCTGATTAATATGCTCAATGAAATAGGAGAATCTTTTGCAGGGTTACCCGAAGAACCGGGACGCTGTGGTTTTAAAAATACAAACATGCGGTACGGTTTTTAAATTGTAAGGGTGCGGTGCGGTGCGGTAAATTTCGATGAACGTCAAATCTTAATTAGTTGCTACTTGGACACGGATGCTTCCAATGTTTTAAGATTAGCCTTATCATCATGTTTACCTGTAATAGAACCCAATAATTCCATTATATATATATATATATATATATATATACTATTATATTATATATATACTATATATACTATATATATAATACTATATATTATATATATATATATATTACTATATATAT
>JABUQX010003475.1:0-7500 GCA_015478945.1 Trachelipus rathkii | reverse complement strand
GTGTTTGGTTATTAATTCGACGAGATCTTGCCGCAGCCACTTTAAAGATAATCATGCTTAAGATGTGCGTGTCCTTTTGTATTGCCTGTAGAATTTTTTTCTTTTCCTTGTTAGCTTGTGCACACACTCTTGAGACCACCAAGGGGTTGCCGAACGCCTCTTGCGGAAGATCGCGCGGAATGCATGCTCCCGCTGCTGTTGAATGATCAAACAGTGCCGATGAACTTACCGGCATCATCAATAGTGCCGCGAAACTGCCTTATTCGAAGGGAGGAAAGTGGGATACACTGTGGGCCTGATGAAAGGAACCACTCCTCTCGCGTCATAACGCCATCTGGAATTGCGTTTTAACATTGGGCTGGGTGCAAGTTCATTTAAGACTATTGGGTAATGATGACTGCCGTATAATTAATCAAAGTGGAACCAGGTAAAGCGATCCATAAGAGAATGGGAGTAAGAGGAAATGTCAATAGTAAACTCACTACTCGGAGCCAAATAGATCGAGCAGACAGTAAGGTCGACGGGCAGATGAATTCGTGTTGTCTAATTTGAAGATGGACTGGATAATAGGGACAGATTTATAAATGACTATTCCTACACCTTCTCTATCATTGTCACCTCTTTCTCTAGAGGTTAGCTGCGATTTATATTCCGACGGTTGTAAGAAGTCTCGATAACATAGACGAAGCTTCTGCAAACATATGCACTTTGGTGTACATATGCATATTAGTTGAACAAGTTCTTCAAAATTAGAGTAGTAGCCAAGACAATTCCATTGAGGGAAGATGGCAGCGCTATGTTGTTATAAATATTATGAGGATGGTCTTTTTGAGACAGTGTCTCTTTGTGGCTAGGGGTGAAGTTGGAGGTGGATTCAGATGGTGAGGAAAGGCTGAGATGTGGGTCTCGACGAGGAGGAGCCACAAATTTTGGTAATAAGGAATAGTCGTACGACAGATATTTGGGTTGTAAGACCAGTTTTGGGGGAGTTTTGGTATTTGGTGGAGGGGCTTCACCATGAATGCGAAGTAAGTTGAGCTCAACCAAGTCCATCTTATTGTGTATACTTGGTTGGTCGTTGGAAGAGCAATCAAAATGCTCATGTTTAGGAATGGAAGCGATATCAGCATCTGCCAAAAAAGCAGATTCAGAAATGGGTGGAAAATATGGGAATGCTTCCATGGAGGCAGTGTATGATACCAGAAAAGTGTCATTTTTTTTGTAAGGAAGTTGAAGTTGCTATATTGGGATCCAATATGGGATCCGTTGGGTTACGGAGGTCTAACGCTAGAGACATTGTCAATGAGTCATCATCAGAGGAATTTGAAGACTGGACAATTTGAATTAAGATGGGAAACCTCTATGTCCCCTTTAATCGCGCCAACAGATTGAGAACTCTTGGGAAGCTTGCGTTGTTTCCGCTAGATGGTTTTCCATGGATTTATCTCTGAAGAGCAAGAAGCATTAGAGAGAGAGAGAGAGAGAGAGAGAGAGAGAGAGAGAGAGAGAGAGAGAGAGAGAGAGAGAGAGAGAGAGAGAGAGAGAGAGAGAGAGAGAGATATATCAAACTCGAGAGAGAGAGAGAGAGAGAGAGAGAGAGAGAGAGAGAGAGAGAGAGAGAGAGAGAGAATCGTTATATCAGACTCCATTTTAGAACTATGATTCATTTCATCCACTAAGGCATAGAATCCTTTAGGGAGTGCTGAGATAGAAAATTCGAAAAGAGAGTTATGGGAGGATTAGGAAGAGCTTGAATAATCCAGCAAGATATTAGAGAGTTGGTTTGTGGTTGTTCGATAGCTGTCATTGTTTGGGTACATTCTATTGAAGTCATTGCTTTTGTCTAAGGAATAGACTTATGACGAGGTCTCTTCTAAGTTTTATTTTTTTACATCTGGGGTTATTAAAAATTTGGATGTTTTATATTTTAGCGAATAATCTTTAGCTAAGTGATTAATCTTTCCTTTGTGTTTTAGGAACATCTTTTTCATGAATTTGAGTAATGATGGGAAACGGATTAGGGCACATAGGCGCAGGTCTCTTACGTGAGTTTGGCGAACTCATCGGGAGGGTATGGGACAGAGTGTCTTGGCAGGAAATTCTCTCCAAGCTTTGTGTTGAAGGAACCAACTTAATTTCATTGTTGGTTAATTGAAAACTAGTACTCAGAGTAAGGTTATTGATGGCATTTTGAACTGGAGATTGGATCAAGAGCTGCTTTTGGACTATTTGAGAAGTCGATAGTATAGGAAATTCAGGCGGGCAGGTTAGAGTAACTGGTTGAGTTTCACTAGTATTTGAGGGAAAAGTTCAACTGGAATGAAGTTGTGTCGGTGGATCAACACTCGGCGGCAGGGGGGCTGCTGCAATTGCAGCATAAGATTGCCTCTGTATTGTACTAATTGTAGGATATTTGTCGTTCAACTGGTGCATGACATCTCCCCTGCTCAATTTTTGTGTGGCGCATAACTCCAAAGCCTCCTGTTCAAACAGATAAGACGGGCATTTTAAAAAAGAGGCACTGTGGGTTTCTCCACAGTTTTTGCAGTGTGGTGTGTTTTCACAGAGAATGTGAAATTTTTTTCCGCAGACTGGGCATATATTATGCGGTTCTCTACAGTATTTTCGGGGATGACCAAACCCATGGCATTTAAAGGAAAGGCTGCGTTGGTGAATAAACGTACGAACATTGTATCTTGTAAACCCTATTTTCACCTTTGAAGGTGAAAAATGGGTACTGAAGGTCAGCAGTAAACGAGGATTTGGAGTACCAGGCGAATCCCGACGTGGTTGAAATCCGTAACCGTTTGTAACGGGAAATCTTTTCTGCTGGAAATTTGTTAAAGTGACAGTAATATCTTCGTTTTTCTGTTCTAAAGAATAAATAGTACCTTACGATGTTTCTTATTTCATCAGGAGTGGAAATAAGAGGGATGTTTCTGAGAAACGTTACGGATCACAAGATGTAACTTTGATTCCGAATAGTAGCTTGAACGAGAACGTCAAGAAGGGACCCATTTCTCATTCATATGACTGGGGGCTCTTCAACTCCTAAAGGTTTTTCAAGTGTATCGCTAAGAATAATGGTTCTTTGCTCAGTAAGTGCTTTGGAGGTAGTAGATCGCAATAAGTAATATATCGGGAATGGTGTGTCAGCTGGCATTCCCGGAGGGGGAGCAGCATATGGATTAAACAACTGAGAACGACTAGGACGGGGAGCACTTTTTTGGGATCGCTCCAACCGTTTGGGCACCTGGGGTGTCGAGGTCCTACCAGGCGATGAATCGCTGAGGTTACGCAGAGGACTTTCAGGTGTAATAGAAGGAATAAAAGCGGAAACATCTACTGGTCTAGGATTATTAGGGACCGAGGTGGGATCAGGTAAGGTGCCCGAAAGATGGTAATTGTGCACGCCTTGATTAAACAACGTATTATTTTTACAAATCATTTTCATAGAAGTTAAACCACAAGCTTCTACGCAATAAAAGACCATTTCAATAATAAAACAAATGAATTATAAAAGTAAATTATAGGATGTACCGGGAAAGCATATATTTAATAAGGAAGAGTTGCCATTCTCCCCACAACAGGTCGCAAACCAAAGACTCACACAAATTCCCGGACCACAGTCCGTAGTGTAGGCTGTGGATGTGGCCTCGGAAGAGCCTCCGGAACTACACGTCGGTTTACCCCAGGTAACTCACGGAACCTTCATAACTTCACGTCAGAGCCCGAGATTATACACCAATGTGTAGGACAGCCTCCTCTGGCGGTTAAGTCGAAGGTTCGGGTCCCCTATAATTGTCAGCCCTGTCATAGGCAAACAAAAAAACAGTTTTTAGCCTGTACCTTCATCCACGGGGAAGAAGTGTGAGGTGGATTAAAGAAGACCCACGTGGGAAGAGGCACCGGAGGGCTCAAGGAACTGTGACGGGAAAAAAAGGAAGAATATGCTCTTTTTCAAGAGGGAAAGTACGTATAAAGTACTTAAAGGATTAAGGGACTGATGGGTGGGAATTAAGAGAGAGAGAGAGATATTTTTTGAGAGAGAGAGAGAGAGAGAGAGAGAGAGAGAAATTGCGATTTCGAGGAGTAATTTGTGAAAGAGAGCTATGATTTATTTTGTTTGAGTGAATACTAGAATACTAATAGTTAAATATAAGCTTGTAAAGGTTTAGGTATTTGTGGTTGTAGCGCAAGCATTGGTTCTTGTCCACTATGCTATGTTCAGGTTATATCACAAAGAGTATAACACAGCAACAAAAAATCAATAAAATGAACGATATATATATTTATATATATATATATATATATATATATATATATATATATATATATATATATATATATATATATATATATATATATATATTTATATAACCTTATGCTGCTGCTGCTATATACATTCATTACATTTCATTGTTCAATAGTTAAGATAATATACACAGCTACTAGTTATATATATTTGTTTGTCGATTATAATATTTTGCATTAAATTTTAAAATTTAGTTCTTTGTAAAACAACTTTTTCAGCTTCCTCTCATTAACACCTTCAAACTTTATCTAAGGCAATGTTGTCACTCTTGTAAACAATTAAAATATTCTTCATCTTAACATTAAAAATTATTGACCAAATCTTACTACCCAGTACTCCCAAAATTACTGGTACAAAATAGATGTTGCTATTCGGTATGAAATTAGTATTTCCATGTCGATAATCTATGTTGTCAATATGTGTGACCACCACAATGTAAGCTTAGAAACTGTTTTTGTCGTCTGCATGCATATTAGGTAACCATGGAGTGGGAAGATTTAACAAAACCATGTTTGCTATTTTAGCGTTACGTAAGTATATAGCATAGAAAAAGAATATCATTTCCATGGCTTTGCAACCGCTGAGTATTAGCCGTATGTTTTCGTATGCCAAAAATTCCTTTGAGTACACTGATGATGTGAAACATAACCGCAATAGATTTGGTAGTCCAAGTTTTGTAAGAGCACCACAAGCTGTCAAAGTTGTAAAGACAAGAACTGAACAAAATCCTCTTCGTAAACAAAATTTTAGTTTTATAATTTTACTTATGTTGAACACACTTGCATTTAGCTTTCTTACCTTAAAATTATGCTTATTATTTCTAATTAACTTTACTTAACACTAACAACTCTTTCCATTTAGTTCAATTTCTTCCTTGTCTTCTTTCTTTTCTTAATACTGCAGCAAGAGCCATTTATCGAGTTTCCTTTTTAATTTCGTTTATCTACAGTTTTTTAAGTTCTTCCAGAATTTACCACTTCTCCATATATGATTATCTCTTTAGGACTCTAAGAACAATGCTTGATGGTTTTATATTTTTGGTCTCACGATAGTATTTCTTTATCACCATTTTCTAAAGCTTTCTCTATTATTTTAAAGTGAGAACCATCTTCGAAGACTATTCCTTGCGTTTTAAAAATATAAATACCTAAAATGATAATAAGTATATGTTTAAAAAAAATTTCGTATGATTTGAATACTTCTAGAAATGCAGCTACGCAACATTATTATTATTATTATTATTATTATTATTATTATTATTATTATTATTATTATTATTATTATTATTATTATTATTATTATTATTATTATTATTATTATTTAAAAGAAATATAGGTTCATGCGTCGAAATCCTTAGTTTTTCTGCGACTCAAATTTTAGGTTAAATTTTTACAATTTAGTTTAAATTTTTAAAATGTATGGTAAAAAAAATTAATTAGACTAATGTTAATATATTTTATGATAGGTGAAGTTTTATAATTTTAACACAACATTCCTCTTTGTAACAAAAAGTTATATATATATATATATATATATATATATATATATATATATATATATATATATAACAACCATAGCAGCATATAACATAGCATAACAACATATATATATGCTATATATATATGCTATATATATGCTAAACTTATATACAAACATATTTTTATATAAATATATATATATATATATATATATATATATTGGTCAATCAATGAATGTTGGATTAATAAAAATCGCACTAGCAAGAAAATGTGAAATAAATAAAAAAAAAGAACTTTAAATCATTGTTAATCTAATGCAATGTACCTTAACCAAACCTAGCCTAACCTGCTTAAATGAGATTTTTTTTTCATTTTCAAAATAATTTTATTTTGTAGATAAATTAATTTTTCATTATATATTTATGAGTTTAATAAAAACTAATGGAATACCATAGGGGCGATGCACGGCAGACCGCTCGCTGAAGCGATCACTTCTAATGCGCGCTGCGCGCGAGCGGTGCCGTGTAAAACTTACTCTTATAATTACTTGACTAAATAAAACTGTTTAAAACAACTTAAAATGAATAAAAATAAAAAAAAGTAAAGAAATAACAGAGAGAGAGAGAGAGAGAGAGAGAGAGAGAGAGAGAGAGAGAGAGAGAGAGAGAGAGAGAGAGAGAGAGAGAGAGAGAGAGAGAGAGAGAATTTATTGTTATCAGTCTTAATTGACGAAATAAAATTGCTTAAAAAAACTTAAAATAAATAAAAATAAAAAAGTAAAGAATTAGCAAACTTTTGAACTTCCATAATTTTAACTTATTCAATATTCATGTTGTGAAGTTCAAAAAAAATTATTTCTTTACTTTTATTTTATTTTTTTTAAGTTTTTTAAACAATTTAATTTATTCAATTAAGATTTATAACAATAAAATTCTCTCTCTCTCTCTCTCTCTGAGATTTAATAAACCTGCAACTGTACTTAGATATATGTAATATGTATGTATATATGGGAATATATCTATATGTAGGTATATGTGTGTGTATGTATAAGTGCATGTATGAATGCGTATACGCATGCAATCTTATAATTCGTATTTTTGTATATTTTTTATTATTTTATTTCCGTTTACCCTTTTTGGTTACTTATTATTGTTATTATTATTATTATTAGTAAAAGGAATATTATATATGCCTGTTATTTTAAAAGCGGAGTTCTCCATATTAAGAAGAGCGCAAATAGCGAATCTATCAAAATCAAAAATGAAGAAGAATTAAACAACTATTTGGTCGCAATAAATGTAACGCTGGTTGAATAAAAGGAGTAAGGATATTTGTACTACAATAAGATTTGAATTATTATTATTATTATTATTATTATTATTATTATTATTATTCATTATTATGTGTGTGTGTGGGTGTGTGTGTGTGTGTGTGTGTATTATTATTCTGGGTATTGTTGTTATCATTGGATTTGTTATTGCTGTTATTATTATTATTATTATTATTATTATTATTATTATTATTATTATTATTATTATTATTATTATTATTATTATTATTATAACTAATAGCACTATTATTATAATAAGTATTATTTAGTATAGTGATTGTTATTTTAACTATTATTACCACTATTAATATCATTATTATTATTATTATTATTATTATTATTATTATTATTATTATTATTATTATGTGTGTGTGTGT